>JBBBDQ010000895.1:2132500-2200000 GCA_037127315.1 Ascarosepion bandense | reverse complement strand
AGTGTAAAGAAAGAAAGAAAGAAAGAAAGAAAGAAAGAAAGAAAGAAAGAAAGAAAGAAAGAAAGAAAGAAAATTACAAACGAAATCTTTAAAGCCGGCATGGTGGAAAGAAAGAAAGAAAGAAAGAAAGAAAGAAAGAAAGAAAGAAAGAAAGAAAGAAAATTACAACGAAATCTTTAAAGCCGGCAGTGTAGAGGACGGAAGGAAGGAAGGAGGAGAAACAAACGAATAAGAAAGCAAAAACGGAAAAAGAAAGAAAGAAAAAAAGAACAAAACCCATTCTAGTGTAAAAATAAGAACGAGCATGTAAGTCCGAAAGAATTCGATGAAGCAATGAACAAAACCTTAAAAAGAAAGAGAGTTGACGGCCAAATAAACACTTTTCAAGACAAACTGTTTTGTGAGAGAAATCAAATTGTTACTTTTTACCCAAATCCAGCTGCACTAATTCAAGGCAAATATGAAATGAAAGCACGCCATTGACGCCGGAAAATACAATAGATAGCTGAACCAACACATAAAACTAACAATTTTATTGAGTAGTCTCTTAACATTTTTTTTATTGCTGTGAAATTCAGTTTGAATTTAGCCATACTTGATCTTATTTTTCTCAATTATTTCAAGGGTCAGTTTATACTTTTATAGCCAGTAAATAAGCAAATATATAAATCAGTTGGAATTCCCAAGAAAATCTTTTTACAAGATTATACAATGTTTATTATTAAGCTATATTTTTTTCCTTGAAAATTAAAATATCAAGCAGCTTGATCTTGGTAACCCCGACCCCAACACCACGAAAATATCTTTTCAGTTTAAAAATGTTTGTGCGAGAAATCAAGTCTCGAGATAAGAAATATTAATCTTAGGAAGAAAGTTATGTCTTTGTGTTCAAAATGATTCTATTCGTACAGATAAGAAGCGGTCTAATTTTAGTCAGAATTGGTCGCTTTCTATTTTGCATGTTATTTAAAGCCAGAAAAAATACTTTTTCTTTATATTGTAAGTATTTATTTTTGAAATTATCATAGTGTACTGATGCAAGTCTTACTAATTAACCCATAGTTGTTGGAGAAAATGTGGACTTACATCGTTCACAAGGGTATTTGTGCATAAATAAATATAATGAATCCAACGGAAATTTGAACGTGGCCACCCGATTAATAATTCCCATCCTTTTTCCATTACACCACCCGCACATTCAAGCGGTTACTCATCTAGAAACTGGCCTGGCTGGACATTGCTTAACTTCAGTGATCGCACAGGAACCAATGTTTCAACGTGATATGGCCGTAAGCTCTTCATGCAGAAATGTGCTACATGAAATAATGCTACACGTATAAAAGCGTAAGAGACCAAAATATTTTAATCCTTATAGTTTTCTTTTATTTGGTGTATCCCTTCAGGATGTTGGAGATCATGGCTCTCACATTTTCTGGAGTTCGTCAGTCAGTTAAGTGCTATACGTGATACACGCTTTGGGCGATAACGTCTCGAAAGAGACATGACTGACTGGACAGAAGATTATCCCGCAGTAGGTTGCCATTGCTTTTTGCGCTTGACTGGTTGCCAGCTAAGGCTATAGAATCCAATCTGTCCTGTTATTTAACCCATAACTAGAGGGAAGAGACGGATTAATACTTTTCTCTACGGTATTTGCGCGTGAATGCAAAGAATTCAACTGGAATTCGAATTCGTCTGTCCGATTTCTCGTTCCGAGCCTATATCTACTGAACCACACCCCTTCGTAGCTATTAATAAATTTTGCCATTTTGTTATCTCTCCTAAACTTTGTTCCACCATCCGTTTATTCAAGCTCGTTAGATATGTTATGCTATCTCTTCCTCTGTCTCTCTTGCCGTTAATTCATCTCGCGAGTATCACATTTTCCAAGCCCTCTTTCCCCATTATGTGCCCTAGAAGTTTCGACTCGCTCTTCTTGAAGCAAAGTAAAAATTTCTTTTTGTTTCCATTTTGTTTCTATTTTCTCTAAAACTGCTCACATGGTCTGTTAATGATACTCTCAGTATCCTTCTGTAGAATGAAATTTCTGTTGCTTTAAATCCCATTTTTATCTGTGAGAATATTGTCCAGCACTAACTGCCATATAGGAAAACTGATATTACGTAACAGTTCAGTACTCTTTGCCTCTTTTCCAACGTTTGACAGTGGTAATATACCGGAAGACCTTGTAAGGATACAAAAGGTGCTCATCTCCCTTTAGGTGAGATAAAGTCACGTGGTCAAATGACAACCGCTTGTGACGTCACTCCTGAGAGTGACCAAAGCGTTAGTCACACCCTTTCCGGCTAGCAGTAACCAAGGAAAAGGGTTGTTCCCTTCTGCCTAGGCCGAAATCAGGATCTGCCTACCGTCATGTTTCACTGGAACATAAAAATCCTGCCGTCCCGTTGAGAGATAGATGAAGTCTGCCCTATCCGTTTGGGATATAGATGAATTCGGCTCTCCAAATCTAAAGTCATAATAATGGCCGAACAAAGTTATCCTCAATTTATATATAAGACCTTTTTCTTTTGTTCCCTCTGATACTTTGCTTTGCGTTAGCTACAACAGATATGTATTTCTCCAGGTGTGGACACTTGTATGTATATATGTATTATTTGTGTATGTCATAATATATAAGTCTCTTTGAAAACAAGTCGTTCATTTCATGGAAAAAGATATATTGCTTTACTAAGGCAAATTTATGATACATCCCTTCAAACCTAAATATGTCCATTTTCATAGCACTGACTAAGAAACCAGCTGCAAACGAATGTGAACGCCATCGGACAATGAGTCTAATGAGCCATATAACAAAACTTATCCGAATTCTGATAAATATTGAGGGCGCAGAATTAATTCGACCGAAAATAGAGAAAAAACAATGAGGGGTCATTAAAGACAATGGAACAAGGAACGCGATATTTATGTTCAGTATGGTACCAGAAAGTGCAATAGAAATGCAGAAGAAGGTGTACCTGTGTTTTATAGATTATGCAAAAGCATTTGATAAAGTACATCACAAAGAGCCGTTCGAACTCCGAGGTAGCCATGATGGATATTTGAATAATCCCGTTTTTTTATTTTTCAGTCATATCGCCCCGAGCAAGGCGGTAACGATACTGAATGTGCAGGGGGCTACATAAGAGAAAACGATTAGGAGATTGAAGAGAAGGACGAACCAGTTAGAAAGGAGCAAGAGAAGGATGGGAATACAGGTGTGATGACAGTTGCAAAAGGTGGAGAGAAAGGAAAGGATATACAGGGCCGTGTGGAAAGAATTAGGTAATGTAGTTAAGAGATGAGTATTGACCTTGTATTTAAATTTCTGGATGTTGTAGCCGTCAGGAAAGCAAGAATAAGGAAGCGAGTTCCACAGACGGGAAGTGCGAGAAAACAAGCTGAAGGAGTAGAATTGTCGTCTGCATTTGGTTGATCTAACTGTGAATAGGTGAGACCCAGATGCCAGTCTGGGTGCACGAGTAAACACCTGTTGCGGAGGCACCAGTGACTTGAGTTCGTTGGAGCAGAAGCCATGGAAGTATTTATAGAACACACACAGGGAAGCCACATCTCGTCGGTGGGAAAGTAGCTTAGAATGACAAAAAAGAGTCTGAAAACAGATGGAAAATAAATTCAGTAAAAATACCAAAATACAGGGTCTTTCAAAAGTCTGTCACATTCAATCAGTCAGTTGTCATATGTGATAAACGCTTGGGTGATCATGTCTCGAAAAAACATGATTTACTGAGCAAAAGATTTTCCCGCAGTAGGTTGCCATTACTTTCTGCGATAGACTGATTGCCAACCAAGGCTATAGAACCCAAACTGTCTTGATATTTAACTCATAGCTGGAGGGAGAAGAAATGGATTAATACCTTTTCCTAAGGATAATTCCGCGTAAGTGAATTCCACTGGAATTCGTACTCTGCTCTCTTATTTCTCCTTCCGAACTGATATCAACTTCACCACAACGAATATATTGTATCATAATGTGACACTATATATCTTATTAACTATTGGCGATATCAGAACACAATGTATATTTACTGAGAGATAATATTTCCATGTTTCTACACTGGTGTTTAATGTGAGCGCTGCGGGTTACTGGATGCACATCCAAACAATTATCCAAATGCATTTTCTGTGCAAAATTGATGGAGAATATATTTATCAGTGTCCTTCGACCGTTGAATCAATTTCAGTTTGTCTAGTGTGAACTTCAGCCGTCTCTTTAAGATTTGTCAAACAGTTTTTGATGGGAGCTTAAGTTCTCCACTGGCTATTCAGACTGGTTTCTGGGGGCTACGATTGAAGGGTTGCCAAAATCGTACAATCATATCATCTGAACTTGATAGGGCGTCCTGCTTTCGTTGTAGGGCACAAACACTTCACCTTCCTTAAATTTTGCATGCCAATTCAAAATGGAACGTCTGCCTGGTGTCGGCTTGGTAAAGGTTGTAGACATTCGCGTTGAACCTGTGTCTATGATTCACTTTTAGCGTATTCTACGGCGCAAGATGGCTTCTCTTGTTTTGTGAATGACATTACTGCATCCTAAAAAATGAAATGTAATTAATTAAATTAAAATTAAATTAATAGAAGAAAACTTGACACTTTTAAATGGTACCAGTTTAATCATGATACCATTTGTAGTTCATGGTATAAGACTTCTTAGAATGTAACAGACTTTTGAACTACCATGTAGAAATGGGTTTGGGGCAAAGATGGTTAGTCTCACCAGAAGAAAATACTAATCTTTAATTTCAAAAAGATAAAATGCATAGTTATTAGCAAAATGAACAGCCCAACATGCATATTATAAACTGGAAATACCAAAAACAAACAACTATATCAATCTGGGAATTTTTAAAGAGAGGGCGTAAAGCACGACACTGAAATCTGAAGGCGCATTGGGGTCACGAAAGATGCAAAGTATTAAGAAACAGAAAAATGGTTAGAATTCCTGATATTACGTATCCCTTTCTGTTGTGGATTAGTATTCGCACTGAAGGTTATAATCGTGCTATGTCGGTTCCTAATCGACTTAACGCACCCAAAATGTTAAGAACTTGGTAATCTTCCACTGAAAGCTGACTCCTTAGTATTCGGCTAACTTCCGACTAATATCAACTGCCTAGTAGTTCTACTGAGTTCCAACAGAACTCTAAAGAACTCTCCAGAAATTCTAAGAACTCCTCAAGAACTCCTCCCGTTAACTCTTATTAATATAGGAGGGAGAGTCCATTATCTGAGAAATAGGTGTGTTTCCCCATAACACATTCAATGTTTAATTTTTTTTTGTTGAGTGAACGAGTTGATTAGAATAGACGAGTTTTAGGTTAAAATAGATTAGCAATAAAAACCAGAAGAACTATGACAGGAGTGGTTATACTCAACTCAGACTAAGTAGACATGTATTAACAATATTCACAATCGATAAAAAAATGTAAGTTTATGGTAAAATCATTTAAAATTTAGGTGTATATATTTCTAAAATTCAGTATCAAATTTTCAACAAAAAATAATTCTTGCTGAAAATACGATAACCAAAATAAAAAAAAAACAACTTGAATGTCTATGTAATCTACTAAAATCAATCACCCACTTATATGAGAGTTTGGCGTTGAGCACTTCGAGGTGGTGAAATGGTTAACAAGCTTGTCTCGCTAGAATCATCACAATTGAGTAGTGACTTCGACCGTCACTGGGTGTCCCATACTTTCGGCCTTGTGCCACAATTAAGCTACTCTATTAAATAGTATTTGGGTACCTCGAGGTGACGTAATGGTTAGCAAGCTTGTCTCGCTAGAATCATAACAATTGAGCAGTGAGTTCGATTTTCACTGAGTGTCCCTTACTTTCGTCCTTGTGCTCCATCTAAGCTATGCCTAGAAAATCACCAAATTGGCATTCTCTAAATTCAACTGCAAAATAAAAATCAAATAATTCATTAAAGACAGACATACGAAAATAAATGTAAACAGTGGCCATCAATCTCAAAAGATCAAATAATCGGTAATAAAATGTATTTATACTTTGTCTAGCAAAAGTTTGAAACTCCCACCCAGAAATAATGAAAATAATTACTTTTCATTTTTAAAATATAGCATTATTTTATTGCTTTTAAAGCTATTTTCCATTATAAAAACCCAGATCTATTGAAGATAGCGTTACTGAATAGAGTTACTTTATGGACGTAAGAAATGTACATTATGAGGAAATGTATATTATGAGGAAATATATATTATGAGGAAATGTACATTATGAGGAAATGTGCATTATGAGGAAATGTATATTATGAGGAAATATATATTATGAGGAAATGTACATTATGAGGAAATGTACATTATGAGGAAATGTATATTATGAGGAAATGTACATTATGAGGAAATGTACATTATGAGGAAATATACATTATGAGGAAATATACATTATGAGGAAATGTACATTGTGCATTATGAGGAAATGAAGAGTGGTAGAAAGCGAAGTTGAAGTGAGTTTGTCGAGACCGTTTACGTGAATTTGATTTTAGTGAGCAACTCTGCGCGACGGATAATCCCATACACTTAACCAGAAGCGCCTTTATCGCGGCTCAATAGGAATTGAAACAGGCAACATCTGGCAAATCCGGTTGCATCGGGTTGTTGGATACTTGGTCTGTCAAGACACATTTTGGTTACGCCTGCCCTCTTCCGTCGTAGCGATTCGCGTATTCCTCCGTTGGCGTCTTCCTTCGTTGGTTGCGTTTAGTCAGGTCCTCCTAATCTATCTTACCACCATAGGTAGCGTTATAGGAACTGAAACTCCAAATGGCTTCGTTTTTTGGATCACTGGGTATCAGAGATAATAACTGATACTAGACTTGAAGAGATCGTAGTAGTCAAGAGAGCATCTATAAAGTGTCTTTGTTCCACGGGGGTCATCTCATGAGAAGAAGCTGTCTAAATGGAACGTTCTTCTTAATAATGAAATACGAAGGGAATCGGGATAATTCGATCCTGCGAACATAGCATGGCGGTTCTTAACTGTAATGTTCTGAAATGGAGGAAATAAGGAACTCGTCAGAATATTCTCTATGGAAATAGCTACTTTTTAAAATCATTTTACTCCGAACTAGACAGAACCGCCACTAGTGCACGGGTGTTTACACGGGTGTTTGCAGTGAGAGAAAAGACTGGGTAAAGTGGGTATTGAAGAAAGGATAAAAGAAGAACAGGATTTAAGAAGATAGATGATGGCAATTAACGTTACATTTAAAGTTTTAAAGATTGTAGTTGTCAGGGAAGCAAGTCAAATGGAAGCTAGTTCCATAGGCGGGAAGAGCGAGAAAACAATCTGTTGGAGTAGAAGTGAAGGCTATATTTAATTATTTAAATGGAAAAAAGGGTGGGACCTAGATTCCAATCTAGTAGCACGCTTAAATTCACGTGGTCGGAATAAAAAGCTCGTCAGAGCAGTTGTTATGAAAAACTTCGTAGACAAAACTAAAGAAAGCTACTTCAAGTTCGAGAGAAAGTAACAGAAACCGAGATGCCAAATCAGGACCGATTATATTGCAGATCATTCTTTGGATTTTGTCCAAAACCTCGAGATGAATGGCAGTAGCACCCGACCAGATGTGGCAACAATATTCAATGCATGGACGAATGGTAGATTTATAAATGTGTAAAATATATTCTGACATGAACCTCGAGATGAATAGCAAGAGCAGCCGACCAGATATGGCTACAGTATTCAATGCATGGACGAATGGTAGATATATAAATGTGCAAAATGTATTTTGATATTCAGTCAGTCAGTTAAGTGCCGTACGGGATACACACTTGGGCGATAATGTCTCGAAAGAAACATGAATGATTGGGCAGAAGATTAATCCCGCAGTAGGTTGCCATTGCTTTCTGCGGTAGACTAGTTGCTGACCAAGGCTATAGAACCCAATCTATCCTGTTATTTGACCCATAGCTGGAGGGAAGAGACGGGTTAATACCTTTCCCAAGGGTATTTGCGTGTATATGATTGCAACGAATTCAACTGGAATTCGAACGCGGCTCTCCGATTTTTCGTTCCGAGTCGATATCCACTGGACCACAACGCACATCCATTCTGATATTACAACAATATCAAAAGAAATGTTGGATAAAATATAATTAATCACCAGTAAGGTCGCGTAAATGCATTTGAATTCTATCGAGCCTGGAAAGAGAGGTCAATGTAGGTCTGGTAAGAACTTCTTTTATTATTATGTATTTTATTATTAGTAGTAAGTCGAGTTTGGATGTGCGTTGTGGTACAGTGGATATCGGCTCGGAACGAGAAGCCGGGGAGCCGAGTTCGAATTCCAGTTGAATCCATTGTATTCACTTACGCGCAAATACCCTTGGGAAAGGTATTAATCCGTCTCTTCCTTCCAGTTATGGGTTAAATAGCAGGACAGATTGGGTTCTATAGCCTTGGTTGGCAATGGCAAACTACTGCGGGATAATCTTCTGCCCAGTCAGTCATGTCTCTTTCGAGACATGATCGCCCAAGCGTGTATCACGTATAGCACTTAACTGACTGAAGTAGAGTTTATGGCAGTTGGAGTCAAATACTTTTTGGTGTTATGTAAAAGGTTGGCAATTTTTTCAGTTTCTTACATGGATCGTATATCTGAGCTTCATTTGATCCCTAATAGACGCTCGAAGTTAGGATCCTCTTTGAAGGTGATTGGGGAGAATTTAGTGTCAGCTTGGTATTGACGAAATCTTACTAGCATATTTTTTTAGATACTGAAGCATGTTTTTTTTATCCCATTTCTCCATCTTCTTGTTTAGAAGAAAGATCAGCTGCCATCCTGTGATTATCTACAACTAGCAGTATAGCCCGGCGTTGCTCGGGGCTAATGAAAGCTTTAAAACTAATCCATGGTCCTGGAGCTCAGACTCTTTGGACGTTGACACGGAAGACTAAAAAGCAATAGTTGGTTCCAGTTAAAGCGACACCGTAGACTAAAAGAAAAACGAATGGATGTAAGTCAAATTTTGATTTCCTGGTATCGATATCAAATAAGTTTTTTTCGTTCTAAACTGAATTTTGAAGGCTAAATAAGTCCTCTGAGTAAATGATATCATGGCTGATACTAAGAACTACAATTATACCTACTTAGAGCCAAACCTGAAGCAAAAACTAAAATAAAAGGTCTGAAAAAAATACAGACATACAGGCAAATAAACAGACACACACACAAACACCTTGCCGTTCATATATATATATAAATATATTATCGATTTTCTGCACTGTTGTAAGAACTGCAGTCTTGAAACTTCAGAATATCGTTTCTCATGTCTTTGTTTATGAGTGTATAAAATTTGATTAAAATCGGACCACGCCTTCTATAACCCGATTATTTCGATTATCGATTTTCAATATTTATCGGGGGTACCTCGACACAAAACCTAACTAAGAACACTCGCAGATGCTTATAGTACAACTGTGTAAACTTTCAAGAAAATAGGTTCAGCCGTTTCAGAGTCTGTAGGTAACGGACACACACACAGACACACACACACATACACACACAGACAAATTTCCATTTATAAATAAGTTTAGATTTTGGAGGTGCACACAAAAGCTATGGTATTTGTTCATTCCATTTAAGATATTTACTATTGATATGAGAACAACCTCTGGTTGATCGTTAATAAAAACAGAAAGAGCGTAAGACTGGCGATATGCCAGCCTTAATCTCATAGATTTCAAACAACGACCTTCATGAGCCTATCTAATAAGAAAGTCTTGATAATTACCAAGACCTCTTCTGAAGAGTTCGTGTTGCAAACCCAGTATATCACAATTTAACAAAGACATTTTCTTTGCAAAAATCTTGCGAAATCGGAAATCTGTATTTAACCCAAATTCAAAGTTAATAATATCAGTTAAGAATATACTTTGCTTTTAATCTGTGACTTCACAGTAGCACATTAATTCTAAATTGGTTTTACAGGGATAATCATTTCATTCCTTGCTATTAAATTGTTTTTATTACTCATTTCAAAGTCTGTGGAAGTGGTGATTTTCATTCGTGTAATTTTTCTTCTTCCAATTCCATAAGTTTTATACTTAGGCGATCGGGTGGTAAATTATGGAAATAAATAATATTAATGGCTTTATTTATGTCCTTATCCAACAAATGAAAACAAATGTGGTAAAAAAGGATAGAAAACCAGGCCCTGAAAGATCTAACTTTATTGTTCAAAATGGATATTATGCGTCTTTAATAGCAACAAATGGACATAATTTATTGGCTCACCCTCAGCAAATACGACCTAGAATTGACGATGAAGAAGTCGAACGTAGTGGGGAACTAAAAGGGGAAAGATGAGCGCTTCTGATGGAGAAAGCGAATACAGCAGTAAAGAAACGATGATGGATAGTTACAAAGAATTCGATATCGAGTGGAAAGATCAGACTGAAGATGAGTCCACACCTAAATCACCAATTAACAGAAACAGGTACACACACCCCCAAGGGAGGTAGATAATATCTCGTACTATGGTTAAAAGAAGTCAACTAAAGGCATGAAATCTCTTCGTTTCCGGCGATGTGTATTAACATAGACAAAATGAACTACTATTTTGCATAGAATGGAATGATTACTAATAAGTCAGTCATCACACTATTTCACTGATTAGAAGATAACACAACATTTTAAAAATATCTTACTACGTATTGTAAATTATTATACTATAGAATTACACAACATTTTAAGGCTTACGGCCTATCACCGGTTCTCGCTCGATCACCAAAGTTAAGCAACGTTGACTCTGCTCAGTACTTACATGGGTGACCACTTGGTGCTGTAAGCGTATAGTGACGGATGTGCGTTGTGTTGCAGTGGATATCGGCCTCGGAAAGAGAAATTGGTGAGACGAGTTCGAATTCCAGTTGAATACCCTACATTCACTTAAGCACTGGTACCCTTAGGAAAGGTATTAATCCGTCCCTTCCCTCTAGTTATGGGTTAAATAACATGGGTAGGACTTGGGAACCCTGCCCTTAAAAACAAATCCCAATGAATCTTGATTCTTGAAAAGAAAGATGTATTACTAGACACAAAAACTTATATAAACAACAATGAATCTTCGAAAGAAAACGGTATTACCAGCAATAAATAAATAAAAAGTTTAGTTAGCAATAAATGACCCGCCGAGGTTGATTTGCCTTAAAAACCAACACAACATTTTAAAAATATTTTACTACGTATTGTAAATTATTATTCTATAGAATTGCATTTTTGTCGAGGTTGAACTGTGAGAAAAGCTGTCGAGTTCATCCTTACTATAGGCATTAGTACTCGGTGATATTGTAGATGGAATGCGAATTCTGGTCTCCGAACCAATTTCCGGTTCTAATAACTATTGCTCTGTTCAAACATATCAGCATATTTGTAAGCATCCGTTTATCTTGCGAAAAAAATGTAGTGCCCTGATTGGTCAAAATTCAGTCCTTTTAACGTTAAGCGTGGTGTGATCTCTCCCGGGAGCAGGGCCTGGGCGATGATGTCTGCAGGTTGCGCGCTGCTCAAACCACGTTACCCCTTTGTCGACCGTATTGATCGAAAGGTCCAAAGGAATACAGAGCATTACATTTGGGGCAGAAGTTGCCGGAATGTTGTCAGTGATGACAGTCAACCGCCTTCAGTGTTCTAATCCAAGTTTTCGTTGTGGTACAGTGGATATCACCTCGGAACGAGAAATCGGGGAGCCGAGTTCGAATTCCAGTTGAACTCCCTGCATTCACTTACGCGTAAATGCCCTTAGGAAAGGTATTAGTCCGGTTCATCCCTCCAATTATGGGTTAAATAACAGGACAGATTGGATTCTATAGACTTGGTTGGCAACCAATCTACTACAGAAAAATGGCAACCTACTGCGGGAAAATATTCTGCTCAGTCAGTCATATCTCTTTCGGATCATGATCACCGAAACGTGTATCATGTATGGCACTTAACTGACTGATATAAATGCAAGGCAACGGAGATTTAAAATCAGACTTTTCTTTCCTTTAGAAGAACTGTTTTTCGGGCTAACGAGTTCCATCTACTAGAAGAAGCCGATTATCAGACGCCAGGAGGCCACCTTCTCTCCTTCAGCTTAGTGTTGGATTTAGTTGTCAGAGCCTATTTGAGACACATGGCAAGGAAGCATTTTACCCCAATCACACCGGTGATGAATGACAACTTTTGGAACATATCAGTCAGTTAAGTGCCATACGATATATACATATATATAATTGAAAATTTTGTGAAGAGACTTCGGTGGAAGGCCTACTTTTTTCTTCGTTCTACGGATTCTTCATCTTGTTCTACGGAATCTTTTAACCTGAAAACTCAACGTACACCTCCTGTATGTAAGTTTCTGAACTCTTTTGAGAAGGACCTTTTGGACTTGATCCCCAAAATTAAATTTCGTGTGGCTTCTAATGAATTCCAGAACTTGTTAAAGTCGGATATTAGAACTTTAAAAACTCTAAGTACCTGTGGGTAAAATCCGATAAATCTAATAACATTTATAAACGTGATCCTTCAAATTACCTAAGTATTCTTAAAAATAACCTAACTAGTAACTACAAAGTAAACAGAAGAAACCTAACATTATCTGAAATTAATATAGATATAGCTAAATATGCTAACGAATTAAATATTAGTGACAAAATTGGCAAAGTTTATACCAAAGATGCTTATGTTTTATTTAAGGACTACAAACCAAACTTCCAAAACAAACTACAAACTAGACTGATTAATCCTACTAAAAGTGACTTCGGCATAATTTCTAGGGATATTCTAAAAAACCTAATAGAGTTGCAATCGAATTTACAACCAATCCCTTGGAAAAGTTCTTCGGATAACATATACTGGTTTAATAACATCAATAATAAATCTAAGTCCACCTTCCTTAAATTCGATATTATTGACTTCTATTCTTCTATATCAAAAGACCTTCTTGAAAGTTGCTTAAATTTTGATAACAATTACGTGGATATTTCGGATAGGGACTATAAGACTTTCTTAGCGGCTAGAAAATGCATTCTCAACTTTAATAATTTTACATGGACGAAGGGGCCAAAGGATAGTTTTGATATCTCTTTGGGAGCGTATGATTCATGCCAGGTAGCAGATCTTGTAGGTATTTATATTTTAGATGTTCTAAGTAGGTTCTTAGAGCCAAAGCAATTAGGCCTATATCGGGATGATGGATTAATATTTATCCCTAATTCCAATGGTCTCTATACAAATAGAATACACAAAAAATAATTAGAGCCCTAAATTACCTCGGTTTTAAGGTTGAAGTTACTTTTAATCTTAAAATTGTAAACTATCTAGATATCACCCTTAATTTAAATGATGGTACCTACCAGCCATTTCTCAAAGAAAGTAATTCTCCCACTTATATTAATATTTTATCCAACCACCCCAAAAATGTTATAAAACAGATACCCAATATGGTGAATAATAGAATCAACCAATTATCACCAACATTAAAACTTTCAACGCAAGTAAAGATATTTACAATAAGGCCCTTCAAAAAAGCGGATATAAGAATAAATTAACATATAATAAACCTACAATAGACCCCGAATCATCTAAAACTAAAAATAAAAGAAACTGTAGAAAAAGGAAGATAATTTGGTTTAACCCTCCTTATTGTAAATTAACTAATATCAATATTGGTAAATATTTTCTCAAATTAGTAGACAAAAATCTTTAAGGAAAATTTTTAATTAGTACACCCTTAAAAACAGCTATTCTTGTACCCCTAATATAGACAACCTCATTAATTCCTATAATAGAAATATTCTAATGAATTTACGTAATACTGATTCTGGGTCCGGAATTTTGAATGAATGCAGCTGTAGTTCTGTGGACGCCTACCCGGTGGAGGGCAAATGTAAATCCACCCAGGTGATTTATGAAGCCCGCATTTCTCCATCAAACAATAAAAATAACTACCGAACCTATATTGGTATGTCCGATGGATCTTTCAAGCAGAAACTTTATAACCACAGATATTCTTTTTCGAACCCGGGTCAAAAATACCAGACAGTCCTTTCATGGATATTCTGGAAAATGGAAGAGGAAGGGCTGGATCCTGTAATTAACTGGAAACTAATAGGTTTAGCCCGTATTCCGAGGAATATTCGTGATAGGTGCTGTTTGTGTTTGCTAGAAAAAATTTTAATATTGAAGTATCCTTACCAGCAACTGCACCTGAATTTTAGAAGGGAATTTATTAGTAAGTGCCGCCATAAAGCTCGCTTTGTGAACACTTAAATTTTAAATTTTAAATTCCTAATTTTTAGATTTTAGGATATTAAAAATATAAATTTAATGATTTTTGATAAATTAATTTAATTTTAACTTTAAATAGTAATTTAACCTCTCAACCTTCCTCTCCCAGTCTCCTTCAATTGTCTATCTTTATAAAATATGAATTCTTTTATTAAACATCTTTTTCCTCTGTTAGTATATATCTTTTTAATAACTTTTCACATCATAAATTTTATAAATTCTCTATATATAAATTTTCTTTAAATTTTATAATTTTCTTTAATTGTTATTTAGTTTGTCTATACCTAAAAATATCTTTAATTAGATTAACTTAATTAAAAAATTTTAATATCTTATTTCTATTTTTCCCCTAAATATACTTTTTCAAATAAGTCTCTTTTTTCTAAAACTTTAACCCTTTTAAACATTCAAAGTTAAATTTGTTTGACATGTATCGAGCGTTTTCTATTTGAAATTTTTCTTTTTTCTTTCTTTTCTTTTTTCCCCTTCTTTATTTTTCTCTATACATTTTTTATATCCCGCCCCTACCCATTCTGTTCTGTTTTGTTTAACCCAATTCTCAATTTAACGACCTCCCATTCCTTAACGCTTTTCGTTTATTAAGCTAGACATGCCAAATTTCCCATCTCTTCACTTACAACTCTATCAAAAAGTAAAAACCAAAAATAGACTGATTTTCAAAAAAAAAATTTTGTGACGTATATTTCTCAATTCTTAACCGTTATTTATTTTTTATTTTTTTTATTTCTTTACCTTTTTTTAATTTTTTTTATTTCTGATTTTGATATAGACTGACAGTTGCTGAGGAGACATGAAATCTTTCTTAGGGCTTTCATATTGAAATGTTCATTCAACTTTTTAGAATTTTGAAAATTTATTTTAATTTATATTGGCTCTGTAATTTTAATTAAATTGAGCTCTCCTCCTGTATCATTTTTTAAGATGAATATTTTTAATATTAATTAGGATCAGGTTCTTGGAATTTACCTTCCTGCTTTTCCGTTTCGGATTAAAGTAATTTAATAATATATATATATATATATATATATATATATATATAATCCAAGATTGTATTCTGCTCTACTTTCGTACTTTCGTATCGAACACTTTGCTGTTAAGGTTTCGTCTTGGTTTTTTTTTCTTTCAAACGAGCACTAAACGTATTGTTCTTTTGCGCTGTTTGTTTCTTTTTTTCTCCCCTTTTATTTAACCCACGTGGTAGTCCTCGCCGGGTTAGAAGATGGTTTATTACTGTTAGTTAGCATTATTGACTTACTGTGATTAAGTTCATTATATATATATATATATATATATATATATATATATAGTGGAGGATTATGTTCATGAACATAAAAAAAGTAACTGGCTACTCAGCAATACCAACACATGGCCAATCTAGACATAAATCAGTCTACACCAATGGAAGGTAATTCAAGAAGACTTCCTGTATCGATTGGAACGTGTTCCATTTCTTTCGTCCTCTGATCGTAATTTTAATCGTACCCTGTAAATCGATTAGAAAAGATTCATGTCATATCATTTGTTAGGTGAGAAGGAATTCAAGTTTTTACCTGGAATCGATCATCCTCCATAAAAATATACCACTTTGTATTCTGTCAGATTTCATTGATAGATAGATTGATAGATATGAACTGTGATTGATGAACACACACACACACACACACACACACACACACATATATATATATATATATATATGTAAATAGACTGTGATCGATAGATATATAGATAGATTTGAATAATTTGTGATCGATAGAGAGATATCAAGATAACTATGAGCATACTGTGATATATAAGTATACATATATATATGCAGATAGATAGATAGATAGAATGATAAACAGAAAGAGTGATAGATATAGACATACTGTGATCGATATATATATATTTATATTTAGACAGATTACTTGATATGAACATACTGTAATAGATAGATAGATAGATAGATAGATAGATAGATAGATAGATAGATAGATAGATTTGGACATACTGCAATAGATAGATAAACAGATAGATTTTTTTAATCATTTCACCCCCAAGCAAGGCATTTCACTGCCACTATTGCGCAGAGGGTTACATAGGGGAAAGTGATGAGAAAAAGTGGTTAGATATAGGAAATATCAGAAGTAGGGTGATAGACGGGTAAGGATACCGATGATGAGGATTGGGTAGGTGGGAAGAGTATTTGAGAGAATGGATGCGAGCTACTGTGTTAGAAGGTGTCTATTGACCTTACATTTAAACTCCTAGAGATTGTAGCTGTAGGGGGGAAGCAAGTATGTGGAAGGGAATTTCACAAGCGGGAAATGCGAGAAAAGAAAATGTTAGAGTAGAAATTGCGGTTAAATTTAATCGGTTTCACTGTAAAATGGTGGGACCTAGTTGCTAATCTAGTATATCGTGCAACTTCGTACCTAGGGGGCACTAGTGATCTAAGTTCATCGGAGCAGAAGCCATGAAAATATTTATAGAAGAGGCACAGGGAAGCCATGTCACGCCGGTGAGAGAGTGACTGGAGCCGGTCTGCCAAGTCGGTATGGATCACATTACAGATTCTCCGTTGTATTTTGTCAAGAACCCAGAGGAGAATAGCAGGGGCGCCCGACCAGATGTGGCAGCAGTATTCAACACACGGGCGGATGGGAGATTTATATATGTGCAGGATAGATTCAGACGGGAAAAACTTCCGGGCTCTGCACAGAGATCCGACTTGCATAGCAGCGGATTTAGCAATGGATTCGATATAGTCATTCCACTTGAGGTCCGCTGAGAGTGTGAGGCCAAGAAGGCGTAGTGTTTTACTCTCTGGGAAGCAAGCCTGTTCCATGCTAATAGGAGATAGATACGATTGTCTATGATGGTTAATTGATAGCAGCTTTGTTTTGGAAGCATTAAAATTTACGAGCCATTTCTTACCCCAGTCCACTACGGATTGGAGGTCCTTTTCAAACTCGACAGCGAAGTTCGCTTTGTCGCCAACACCATATTTTTGATCGTGGCGAGAGTAAACTGTAATGTCATCGACGTACATGCCTACTTGGGATCTTATGGCATCTGGGAGATCATTAATGTAGATCAGAAAGAGCGTAGGACCTAGGATAGACCCTTCTTGAGGGACACCTGCGTTCGTATGGTAGTTCTGGGAGACATGTCCGTTTAATACCACCTTCAATGTGCGGTTAGAGAGGAAAGACTGGATTAGGTCAAACAAATGTCCAGTTATACCATAGCTCCGCAGTTTGCTTAGGTCAGCATGCCAGACTCCGTCAAACGCTTTGAAGATATCCAGGGCAACGGTTTGGGCTTCGCCATTCTTGTCGATGGCTTCGCCATACTTGGTGATGATCGTTAGCATATCAGCAGTAGACCTGGTAAAGCGGAAGCCATACCGTTTGTCCGAGAGGAGCCTGTGGGCTGTGAGATGCTGAACCACCTCGGCGTTGATAATGGCTTTGAATACTTTGCCAGAGATCGGAAGAAGGTTGATAGGGTGGTAATTTGCGGGGTCCGAGGGTTCTCCAGTATTCGTAAATATAGGAACTACAGAGGAAGACTTTCAACAGGCAGGAAAACAGGAAGCAGATAGGCAGAGGTTGTAGAGCTTAGAAAGGACAGGAGAACGTTTATTCAAGACTATGATTGGGATTCCGTCCCCTCTGTCCGCTTTGTGAGGGTCAAGTTTTGAGATTATGTTAGAGACCAGCGAGGGTGTAATGTGGACGTCATTCAGTTGAGCCTCAGTTCTAGGTGGGAAGTCGGGTGTAGAAACTTCAGACGAATCCAGTCTCGAATTGGTCGAGAATCTACGAGCAAAGCATTCAGCCTTTGTCCGCTGAGGAGGTGAGGAACCTCAAATTCTTTGATTAGGTGGGTATTGAGGACTTATTCTTGTTAAGCACGCTTTTACAGAGTCGCCAGTAGTCTTTGGCGCCGAACTTACAGGATGCTATGCGTTGCTTCATTTTGGCAGCAAACAATATTTTAGCTTCGTTAAGTATCTTTTTACATTTATTACGAGATGAGGCGAAAATGCGCCTGTTTTGGTCCGACGCGTAGCTACGATAGAGCTGGAAGAAATGATTCCGGTGGGCAATGGCAGCCGAGAAAGCGGGCGAGAACCAGGGAGACGAATGAGATTTAAGCTAAAATTTCCTGGCAGGGATGAAAACATCGATGCCAGCCTTAACCCAAGAGGAGACACGGATGCACAGTCTTCGACAGGAAGATTAAAACGTTGTTCCAAGGGACGTCACAGAGGAAGTCTCGGAACGAATTCCCAGTCTGCTCTTTGGTAGCAGTAGGATATTCTGCTGGTTTGGGTTTCTTGTGTAGGGTGGAAGTAGAATTAGATGTTGACGGAAACTACGACGTGGTTAGAGTCTCCGAGAGGGCAGTGCTACCTGGTAGTGCAAGAGTCTGGGATGGAAGTGAAGCAGAGGTTTAGTAGTGAGTCCCTTCCTTTAGGGTTATTGGGGAAAGACGTGGGTAATTCCACCAATTGCGTAAGGGATTGGGTGATTGAAAAATTAATGGTGTGGACACCAGCAAGTTCGGTGACAGAGTTTTCCAACCACTTGGTGTGGTGGGCGTTAAAGTCACCAAACACAAATATATGGGCAGATGGCCTTGTCGATATTGTTAGAGATGCCATCAAGTACCGAGCAGTCAGAGGAGGAGAGGGAGCGAGAGAGAAAAAAGAGATAACTAACCGAGCTTAGAAATGAGAGACGGAAGCACATGAAAGAATGATCCAGGGATTCAAGTGAAGTCACCCTAGCTAGAGGGAGGTGTTCGCTGACATAAACACCCAGCACATGCATATGGACATTAGAGACCTTTCTGAAGAGGGGAAGGTAACCAGGAACATAAAACTCAGAAGAGGGGGTAGAAGGGTCAAGGTTAGTTTCACATAGGGATAAGATATCAGGTGAGTTAGTTTGAAGGAATGATTCTATGCTGTTAAAGTTAGTGCGGAGAACTCGTATGTTTGTGAAGGAGACGCAGGCAGGTTTGAGTGTTTTCTGGCTAGCTGGTTTATTTTTGCTATTTTGTTTGCTTGTTTTCATAGTGGATTTAGTTAGAGAGAGAGAGAGGTCTAGAGTAGAATCAGTCCGTCACTGTTTGCAGCATGTGAAGGTTGGAGACTGGCGCAGCCTGAACATAATGTGGCCTCGGGGTTGCCCACCGGAGGTTCATGCAGGGACGCCCGTCCATGCGCGATATGGCACTAAAGGAACCCCGATAAACATACAGAGATAGATAGATAGATAGATAGATAGATAGATAGATAGATAGATAGATAGATATAACATACTGAGATAGATAGATAGATAGATAGATAGATAGATAGATAGATATGAACACACTGATGATAGATAGATAGATAGATAGATAGATAGATAGATAGATAGATAGATAGATATGAACACACTGTGATAGATAGATAGATAGATAGATAGATAGATAGATAGATAGATAGATAGATAGATAGATAGATAGATAGATAGATAGATATGAACACACTGTGATAGATAGATAGATAGATAGATAGATAGATAGATAGATAGATAGATAGATAGATATGAACACACTGTGATAGATAGATAGATAGATAGATAGATAGATAGATAGATAGATAGATAGATAGATAGATAGGCAGGCAGGCAGTTATAAATCTTCGAGTATCGATCCAGATTTCTATGCATTTTAAAAGCCTTCTTTTCTTGGTCCACCTTTTCTGGCGGCTGATTATAACCGTGTGATTTCTTCAGATTCTGGAAGCCTTCATTCACCAACCATCTGCTTTCACATTCGTATCTCAGTTGCCAAATTGGCTTTCCCCGACCCACCTACTCAAAGATTAATGCCAAGCGTTTTTTCATGTCTGAATGACAGTATTCAAATTGCTAATTCCGGTAATGCCCCTGGAATTGAGATCGGGCGAGGCAGTGTTGGGGGGAGTAGAATCTGATCGGTCGCCCCACGACTCCATCCGGCCAAAAGAGATGGGATCAATCTCCATTAAAACGTAAACGATGTACGAATGGTTAACATTGCTCCATGTATC
This sequence comes from Ascarosepion bandense, assembly GCA_037127315.1. Lineage (NCBI taxonomy): Eukaryota > Metazoa > Mollusca > Cephalopoda > Sepiida > Sepiidae > Ascarosepion > Ascarosepion bandense. Next base: position 2,179,583 of record JBBBDQ010000895.1, on the reverse strand, counting down.
GATTTACAATCTATGCATTGACTTGTGCATATATATATATATATATAGAGAGAGAGAGAGAGAGATATAGATATAGATATAGGATAATATTCATATGTATAACATACACGTTATATATATATATATATATATATATATATATATATATATATTAGGCATGTATATATTATCAGATCACGCTAATGCTTCTCTTTCTTTTTCTGTTCATGTCTCTAATATATATATATATATATATATATATATATATAATTTATAACCAATTTAAATGACGTGTTGAGTTTCCCTTTATATATATATATATATATATATATATATATAAAAGCGTATTTTATCTTGTGAAAGCTAAGATTATATTCTTAATAAATTTTATTAAGCTTGATCATTCTCATTCGCTCACAAATTTCCATAGTTTAATATGTATCATAAATAATATCTTTTCAAGAAATAATTGCATTCAAAGCAAATGACATTGATCCTAGTAATTTGCATATTTCTAAATAGCAAATTAAATTCTTAACTGATTATTGCTGAATGCATGCGAGCGAATATGTATCCTGACGTGTGCACATGCGACCGCGAGTGAATATCTTTCCGTGCTTATGTGCAATGTTCCGGTACGTACGTAAATGAATATATATATATATATATATATATATATATATATATATAGGCATATTGTTTTGAGACGCTTCTCAAATATTCTTTGTTAGAGAAGGCTCAGTGGTTAGTGGCCGCACGATCACTATCATCCTTTTACCGGAGTAAACTAAGTTTAATGAATAGATATTTATTTACCTCTTTTATGGAAATAAATAAAACTTAATCTTGAACAATATATGGACGCCTCAGCCACACGTCGAAATGATATATGCTTTTTAATGCCTCATTTCTTCAATATTTAGAAAATCAAGGACTTCCATATTTTCTTTTTTTTTTTATTAACTATGAATTTCCATGACATTCTGAGAAATGTAGTGGAATGTTTCCTGTTGCAATCGTCAGAGATGGTGTTATAGTGGAACATCCTGCCATTCCCCGAGAATAGAATGCTCTACCTGATAAAAGACTATAACGAGCTGTAGGAAGAGGAAAGGTCCTAGGCATTCGCCTGACTGCTCTATGACACTGTCAGCTCTCTGCCTTCGGGTAGAGGGCGCTCTCTGCTTCCGAGCAGAGAGCACAAACCCAGTCGTGGTTCCGCCGATGGGTAGAACCACGACTGCGGAAAAATAAAGAGTTTTTGGCCCGGCTATATGGCCGGGAATACCCACTATAAAATGACCATGTGTCACATCTGGCCTTGTGTGGGAAGGCTAGTAAATACAAAAGGTCTTAGGCATTCGCCTGACTTTTCTATAACATTGTCAGCACTCTGCCTTCGGGTAGAGGGCGCTCTCTGCTTCCGAGCAGGGAGCACAAACCCAGTCGTGGTTCCGCCGAAGGGTAGAACCATGACTGGGGAAAAATAGACAGAGATTTTTTGGCCCTGCTATATGGCTTGGAATACCCACTATAAAATGACCATGTGTCACATCTGGCCTTGCGTGGGAAGGTTAGTAAATACGGGAAAGGTCTTAGGCAAAGGCATTCACTATTCGATAGTCGATTCCGCTCCAACCCATGGCTTGACTATATGTGTATTATTGTCAATTGTATCTTAGTAAAATAAATCTGTTATACCTTATTCCTGGTGTTGAGTACCATTCTTCAACTGATCTATTTACACTGCATTCCTTTTCGGGATATAACAGATAGATAGATAGATAGATAGATAGATAGATAGATAGATAGATAGATAGCTTATGACTTGTTATAGTCACGAAATTTATTTTAAGTATGTTATGCGGAAACACTTATTCTTCAGATAATGGACTCTCCCTCCTATATTAATAAAACTTGACAGGAAGTTCTTGAATTCTTAGGAGTTCTTGAGAAGTTCATAAGAGTTTTTTAGAGTTCTATTAGAGTTCAGTAGAACTACTAGGCAGTTGATATTAGTCGGTAGCCGAATACTAAGGAGTCAGCTTTCAGTGGAAGATTATCAAATTCCTAACATTTTGGGTGCGTGAAGTCAATTGGCAACCAACATAGCACGACTATAACTTTCAGTGCGAAAACTACTTCACAACAGAAATAAAGTTTATTTGAATTTTTTTTGCTTACATTGGCAGTCATCCTGCAGAGTCCATTCTATTTCTATAAGACCTCTATCTCAAATATTGCACATTCTTTCCCCATAAATTCAGCATATTTTTTCACTTCAGACATACAATAAAATAATGGCTACGTTCAGACATATAAATGTATAATTTATCCGCCATATAAGCATTAATTAATTTTTTTTATCATTTTAAACATTATTTTTAGTAAATATACGTATCTGAGAAGAAGTTCCGTTTATTTATTACACGGTACATTTACTTATTTTCACCTATTATATTCGAGAAATCTAATTAAAAAAAATAGAGCTCTCGAACATTCAGATCGAGAGACGAAAATAAATTGATAAACTTTTTAATAAATAAACGGAACGTCTACACAAATACGGGCATCCACTAAAAACTAACGTTCAAAGTGATAAAATTCTGTTGGATTAATGAAAAGCTCCATTATATATATATATATATATATATATATATATATATATATATATATAGAGAGAGAGAGAGAGAGAGAGAGAGAGACAACAAATATATATATATATATATATATATATATTCAAACAACAAAAGATATGGTTCTAAATCTAACCTTTCTTAATTAGCACCTTACATTTATAATACATCAAAGACAGATAATTAAAAATAATAATTCAACAAGAAAGATTCTACCTATATTACCCCAAAAAACAGTATCTTAAGAAATCCCCAGAATATTCGAGAAAATTAATTATATATATATATATATATATATATATATATGTGTGTGTGTGTGTGTGTGTGTGTGTGTGTGTGTGTGTGTGTGTGTGTGTGTGTGTTGGCGGAGATGCAGTTCGTAAGATTTGGAATAATTTAATTTTAAATGTATATTCAGAATTCAATGGCGTGTTCTGTTTATTAAACTACAAAGCAAAAATAGAAATATCAGAAAATAACAGAAGCACAAGTGAATAATTTGAGTTATCTTCTCTTTTCTTACCCATAATCCTCTTTCAAAATGGTTGCCTTTCTGTAGGCATACAAGGAAAACAATTAGTTCCCATTTTGACTTTATGATTTTATTTCTTCACTATTCATCCAATTTGCTATATATATATATAGCAAACTGAATATATATACATATAGCAAACTGAATTTCTCACTGAAATATGTGTTTAATAATTAATCCTTGAATTAACAGCTTTGACAGGAAGATGACTATATATTTAAAAGGTATATAATTCTTGTGTAAATCCTTATTTTAATCATAAAGCTGCACACTTATTGATGTATATATCTATATTTGCAGAATTGTGGACGCGCGACCATAAGCATTTTCATGGTGGCAGCCGGTTTCTGGGTTGCGTTGCTGCTCTTAACGGAGAGCCGCTTTTCACGTACGTATACGTAATCAAGTTTTACTCAGTCGTATTTTTGGCGCTGGTACCAGCTAGCAGTCTTTGAAACGGGCTATCGTGTCGATTTGGCACGCTGTATCACATTCCCGACCGTCAACACTTCTTCCTGGATAGCTGAACAAGTAAAAACATGGCTTTCAGCCAAACCTGGCCAAGGTAATTAAATGACTATATAAATATATATAAGCGATGCTGAGCTTATTACTCCTTTGTAAACGTTTCTTTCTATTTGTCTGCTTATCTACCCGTCGGCTGCTTGCATAAGTCAACAGCCAAGGAAACGTTTATATGCGCATGCGCTCAGTTGTCAGATTGTGATTGGCTGTTCACGTGCGGCTATATCAACAAGTGCAATACTTGTTGCTACATTAACACTAACGAGGCAGATTTCCTTCCCTCTCTTTCTTTCCCACTTATGTTTGTTACCCGTTACACTTATTTTGACTCTCTCTTTCTTTTGCTCTCTCTCTCTCTCTCTTTCTCTGTCACTCTCTTTCTCAGCAGTTCTTTTTGCCTGACTTATTCATTCTGTTATTTTTTTCTGTTTTCTTATTTTCCTTCCCAATCTATTTTTTCTTTGTTTTTTCCTTCCCCAACTACATCTCACTCCTTTATCATTTCTTTTAACTTCTCGTTTCTTTCTTTCTTTCTTTCTTTCTTTCTTTCTTTCTTTCTTTCTTTCTTAGCTACGTTTTCCTAATTGTATTTTTTTCGTTTTTCTTTCCGTTTTTTCGTTCAATTCCTAGGTGCTTTCCTCTCTGAATTTTTTCATTGTTTCCTCTCTTTCTTCTTTCTTCACTTTCTCTCTCACTCTCTCTCTCTCTCATACACACATACACTCACACACACTTTCTTTCTCCTAGCTCTGTCTGTTTGTTTTTTCTCTCCTTCTCTTCCATGCTCTTTCTTACCTCTTTCTTCTCTCCTTTTTTTCTCTCTGCTCTCTCCACGGATACAATTTCTATTTCTCTTGGCTTTGTCTCTATCTACCTCTCTATAAACTTTCTATATCACCTCATCTCTCTATATCCCCACTAATTATTTCCCTATCACATTTCTTATTCTTTCGTAATATAATGTTTTAAAATTTATGATATATATATATATATATATATATATATATATACAGTACAAGAGTTCTATATATTTCGAATAATGCATTCATGTAGAGAGACAGGAATTGCCACTAAATAGTACCTGCTAGTTTCACGCCACAGGTGATCTTTAAACTATATATATATATATATATATATGTGTGTCTGCGTGTGTGTGAGTGTGTGTGTGTGTGTGCGTGTGTGTGTTATCTTCTGCGTGCATACTGACTACACAAAAGTTTTGCGTTTTAGGCATAAAAATGCCTACTTATAAAAGGATCTATATATATATATATATATATATATATATATATATAAGACAAGAAAACATTTTTTTCTTTTTACATATCTTGTATTTTTATTATCTATGCAGATATATTTTTCATATATTATACACAAGTACACACACACAAGCGCGCGCACACACAGATATTGATATGCATATACGATATATATCGTATATATATATTGCATATACAACACAATATATACAGTAGCTAGCATAAAAATCAGAACGATGTTAAGAAAAACTTTAAATGTGAAATAACTTTTTATTTTAAAGCTTCATAGAATAGAAGGATGCTGCGAATATCATAGATCGAGCATGTGAGCAATGATGAGGTTTGGAAAGGATGGAAACGAAAAGGAAATTAATAGTGAGTATCAGGAAGTGACATCTAAATTCCTGGGATATGCAATGAGGAAGGAGGGCTTGGAGAACCTGATACTGACAGCCCAGATATAAAGAAAAAGAGACAGAGGAAGGCAGCGAATAACATATTTGAAGGGCCTGATTAGGTGGATGACGGAACGGGGGCTGCGTGGAGTAACAGGAGAAAACATATTAAGAGACACCAGGGATAGGAAGACGTGGAAAGCCATGATCGCCTACGTCCTTAAAGGATAGGGCACATAGAAGAAGAAGTAAAGAGAATGAACTGAGCTGATGCAGCCTCATTGTTGTCTCACTAATGAACTGAACCGACTCTACATTGCTATTGTCTCTGTCTCCCTGAGCATGAGAGGAGGGGAATATTATATATATATATATATATATATATATATATATATATATATATATATATACGGGTATGGAGAATAAAGATTAGAACGATGTTAAGAAAAAGTTTAGATGCGAAATAACTCTTTATTTTAAAGCTTGATGTAACATTTTACAAGGAAAACTAAAGATATAAAGGTAAATTATATAATTCCAAAATATAAAGGCCAATAAACATATTTTGATAAAGTTATAAGACTAATTCATAACATTCGAAAAAGAATAGATGATCAAAAACATCAGAACGATTGCAACAACATAATAAAAACAAATATAGGAAAAATATATTTAAAATAAGTAAAAAATACATCCCTAAAATACAGCAAACTATTAATGATCATCAACAAAATAAAATGAAAATCAGTTACAACTGCATTAATAACATGGAGAAGTTGATCCCTAAACACAATAAAATGCTCAACAAAATCAAAACAATCAGTCATAACAACAATAATCACTAACAAAATTACACCAATATATGTAACTCCCTAAACAAAAAAAAATCTCCACCTAACAACAAAAGTATTTTCAGTAACAAAGCCACCATAACAAATAACATTGAGACATAAGAACAATTATATAGGCGGCATAAAAACAACTTTTAAAGAAAGATATAGCAACTACAAAACATCATTTGAAACAGAAAAATACACATACAATACAACCCTTTCAAAATAGATATGGAGCCAAAAAGAAATTAATGTCACCGCCAAAATCAAATTAAATATCATAAAGAGTGCAATCTCTCAAAATATCAAGAGCAGGAATTGTAAATTTTGCTTAAGGAAAAAATTAACTCTCAAACAAGAAAAAAAAGTTATTAAATGTAGACCCAAAAAAATACTTTGAAGCCTAAACGTTAATTAAAACAAACAGATATAAAATAAACTAAACTAAATAAAGAAACGAAATAAATAGAATATAAACCACAATCATAAAAATCCAACATTCTCCAACACTTTATCCTCATCAAAATCAAATGCTAAATCAATGGGAAAATCATAAAAAAAGAATAACCCCACACAATATTAATTACAAAAATTGTAAACTATACTTAAAGGAAAAATAAAAGAATAATAATTTCTAAAAAAAAATTTAAAACAATAAAAACGAAAAACTGGTAAAGGCAGACATAAAACGACACATGAATAAATATTTATTTACCCCTTAATGCACTAATTAAAATAAAATATATTTACAAACAAAATAAATTTAACAAATTTTAAACTTATAAATGAAATAAATAATAAAAACAAATATCCAACTAACATTTATATTTATTACAACACAAAAACATGGATATGTGCGATCGCATGCGCGCATATATATATATATATATATATATATATATATATACGTGCATGTATATGTATAAATGATTTGTTTTTAAGCATGTATATATGAGTGTGTTTACACCAATATACGCGTGAGTTTGAGCGCGTATGTGCGTCCATGGGTTTCACGTGTATGCTTGTATATAGATTTAATATTCAAAAATTAAAAAGCAATGATAATTCTACGAAAAATAGCAATCAATAAACACATGACATAAAATTCGGTGGGGGGAGGGAGAAAGAATGGGGAAAATAAATAAAGAAATAATGCAACAAAAAAAAAGAGATGAAAAATGCCTATGACAACAAACACCTGCTTATACGCGCATAACCGTCAACCCACAAAAACGGACATATCATAACAGTATAAAAAGCCACAAGTTTGGAAATATTAATGGCATATGTAGATGTGCGTTGTGGCGTAGTGGATATCTGCTCGGAACGAGAAATCGGGGAGCCGAGTTCGAATTCTAGTTGAATTCATTGCATTCACTTACGCACAAATACCCTTGGGAAAGGTATTAATCCGTCTCTTCCCTCCAGTTATTGGTTAAATAATAGAACAGATTGAGTTCTATAGCCTTCTACCGCATAAAGCAATGGCAACCTACTGCGGGATAATCTTCTGTCCAGTCAATCATATCTCTTTCGAGACATGATCCCTCAAGCGTGTTTCACCGTATGGCACTTAACTGACTGAATAACATATTCCTGAAGAGTAGACGGTAAATAACACCTACAGAACTCTGGAATGAAGATGCTAAAGGTAACACCAATAGGGAGTTAATTTCGATCACCAAATATATATATATATATATTGCTTTAAAAGTAATAATCTTATGTTACAGGGCATAAGGATAAAATATTAAAAAAACAGAAAGTAACCTGTTTCGCTCCCGCTCGTCAAAGCTTTTAATTGGGAGAACTAATCTAATTAGTGTGAAAAATGTATTGATCAATGATGGGAAAAGGGAAAGAAATATAAAAGATCATAGCAAGGCCCAGCAAACACTCTTGCTGTTTACACAGCGAGGGTCTGCTTCCCTCCAGTTATGGGTTAAATAATAGGAGAGATTGAGTTCTAGAGCCTTGTCTACCGCAGAAAGCAATGGCAAACCAGTCTACCACAGAAAGCAATGGCAAACTGCTACGGGAAATTTTCTGCCTAGTCAATCATGTCTCTTTCAAGACATGATCGCCCAAAGCGTATATCACGTATGGTATTTAACTGACTAATTACTCTTTTGACGAATGCACCATTGTTTGTTATCGCTTTCTCTGAGTCCATCTATATCACTGTTTCGGTCCTGTCATTTCCACTTTCTTTATAATGGTTTTCTATCTCTCCTCTTCCTTTTTGCTTCTCCTCTTCCTTTCTGTCGCTCCTCTTCCTTTCTATTTCTCCTCTTCCTTTCTATTTCATCTCTTCCTTTCTGTTTTTTCTATTCCTTTCTGTCTCTTCTCTTTCTGTTTGTTTCTCCTCTTTCTTTTTGTTTCTCCTCTATCTTTCTATTTCTCCTCTTCCTTTCTGTCTTCACTCTTCCTTTCCGTCTTCACACTTCCTTTCTGTCTCTCTTCTTTCTTTCTGTCTCTCGTCTTTCTTTCTGTTTCTCCTCTTTCTATTTCTCCTCTTCCTTTCTGTCTTCACTCTTCCTTTCTGTTTCTCCACTTTCTTTTTGTTTCTCCTCTTTCTTTCTGTTTCTCCTCTTTCTTTCTGTTTCTCCTCTTCCTTTCTGTCTTCACTCTTCCTTTCAGTCTCTCTTCTTTCTTTCAGTCTCTCCTCTTTCTTTCTGTTTCTCCTCTTTCTTTCTGTTTCTCCTCTTCCTTTCCGTTTCTCCTCTTTCTTTCTGTTTCTCCTCTTTTTTCTATTTCTCCTCTTTCTTTCTGTTTCTCCTCTTCCTTTCTGTTTCTCCTCTTCCTTTCTGTCTTCAGTCTTCCTTTCTGTTTCTCTTCTTTCTTTTTGTTTCTCCTCTTTCTTTCTGTTTCTCCTCTTTCTTTCTGTTTCTCTCTTCCTTTCTCTCTCTCTTCTTTCTTTCTGTTTCTCCTCTTCCTTTCCGTTTCTCCTCTTTCTTTCTGTTTCTCCTATTTTTTCTATTTCTCCTCTTTCTTTCTGTTTCTCCTCTTCCTTTCTGTTTCTCCTCTTCCTTTCTGTCTTCAGTCTTCCTTTCTGTTTCTCTTCTTTCTTTTTGTTTCTCCTCTTTCTTTCTGTTTCTCCTCTTTCTTTCTGTTTCTCTCTTCCTTTCTCTCTCTCTTCTTTCTTTCTGTCTCTCCTCTTTCTTTCTGTTTCTCATCTTTCTTTCTGTTTCTCCTCTTTTTTCTATTTCTCCTCTTTCTTTCTGTTTCTCCTCTTCCTTTCTGTTGTCACTCTTCCTTTCTGTTTCTCCTCTTTCTTTTTGTTTCTCCTCTTCCTTTCTGTTTCTCCTCTTTCTTTTTGTTTCTCCTCTTCCTTTCTGTCTTCACTCTTCCTTTCTGTCTCTCTTCTTTTTCTGTCTCTCCTCTTTCTTTCTGTTTCTCCACTTTCTTTATTGGTTCTCCTCTTTCTTTCTGTTTCTTCTCTTCCTTTTTGTCTTCACTCTTCCTTTCTGTCTTCACTCTTCCTTTCTGTCGCTCCTCTTCCTTTCTATTTCTCCTCTTCCTTTCTATTTCATCTCTTCCTTTCTGTTTTTTCTATTCCTTTCTGTCTCTTCTCTTTCTGTTTGTTTCTCCTCTTTCTTTTTTTTTCTCCTCTATCTTTCTATTTCTCCTCTTCCTTTCTGTCTTCACTCTTCCTTTCCGTCTTCACACTTCCTTTCTGTCTCTCTTCTTTCTTTCTGTCTCTCGTCTTTCTTTCTGTTTCTCCTCTTTCTTTCTGTTTCTCCTCTTCCTTTCTGTCTTCACTCTTCCTTTCAGTCTCTCTTCTTTCTTTCAGTCTCTCCTCTTTCTTTCTGTTTCTCCTCTTTCTTTCTGTTTCTCCTCTTCCTTTCCGTTTCTCCTCTTTCTTTCTGTTTCTCCTCTTTTTTCTATTTCTCCTCTTTCTTTCTGTTTCTCCTCTTCCTTTCTGTTTCTCCTCTTCCTTTCTGTCTTCAGTCTTCCTTTCTGTTTCTCTTCTTTCTTTTTGTTTCTCCTCTTTCTTTCTGTTTCTCCTCTTTCTTTCTGTTTCTCTCTTCCTTTCTCTCTCTCTTCTTTCTTTCTGTCTCTCCTCTTTCTTTCTGTTTCTCATCTTTCTTTCTGTTTCTCCTCTTTTTTCTATTTCTCCTCTTTCTTTCTGTTTCTCCTCTTCCTTTCTGTTGTCACTCTTCCTTTCTGTTTCTCCTCTTTCTTTTTGTTTCTCCTCTTCCTTTCTGTTTCTCCTCTTTCTTTTTGTTTCTCCTCTTCCTTTCTGTCTTCACTCTTCCTTTCTGTCTCTCTTCTTTTTCTGTCTCTCCTCTTTCTTTCTGTTTCTCCACTTTCTTTATTGTTCTCCTCTTTCTTTCTGTTTCTTCTCTTCCTTTTTGTCTTCACTCTTCCTTTCTGTCTTCACTCTTCCTTTCTGTCTCTCCTCTTCCTTTAAATTTCTCCTCTTCCTTTCTGTCTCTCTTCTTCCTTTCTGTTTCTCTTCTTTCTTTCTGTTTCTTTTCTTCTTTTCTATTTCTACCTTTGTTTCACACTTCTTCATAACCATCTTTTTTCTTTCTTTTCTCTCACTCTCTTTTCTTCCCAATGAATATATAATTATCATTTCCTTTTCTCTTTTCATCGGTTTATCTTTCCTTTATTTTTATTTTCCGTCTGCAATTTTCTGTTCTTTATAACGAATTTTGTTTTTTCTTTTCTTATTCTGAGTGTTCTCGTTGCTCACTTTGCTATTCGTCTCCCCGCCATTGATTTCTCTTTTGCATAACCTTATTCTCTCTCTGTTTCTTTTTATCTTTTTTCTTGTCCCCTCTTTCCACTTTTTTTAACTCCCTTTTGTCCATCGGTCTTTTTTTGCCCCACTAGTCGTCGCTACCAACATCGGAATAAACCAATCAGAAAGCTCTTCATGCAGCCAAACTTCCCTCTGTAATCGACATAACAGCTGCGCTGAGACTGTAAAGATTCGATAGGACTAGGAATCACAAATTCTGCTAAATTAAGACATTTACCCCTAAGCGACAGGCGTCAAAAGGCAAAGAAGGCATGATGGGATACCATTTAATAAGCGGAAAAATAAACGGGAGAAGAGAAAGAAATAAAAACGACTGAACAAAAAAGAAAAGTGATAGGAAGTGTACCCCACCTACCGTCCCGTCGTAGTAGTTGAGTCGTCTTACAGATCAATTCGATAGTACGATGCTCCATAAATGTGACTATGGTAAGAGAAAACTTAATTTACTTAATAGATACATTAATGACGCCTAGTCTAGATGTTAGCTACTTCAGCCAACCAATTTACTATTATAATATTCTGTTTTCAATGTATTACTTGTACCTTCGTGAGAGGCTCCGTGAAAGTTAGATAATTTTTTTTATCAGGTGTCTGATTATGTGATGGCTGCCGGTTCGTATCCGACTATGCCTGTTAAATAAGGCGGCCTACCAATCCTTGTTGCAGACAGCTGCTCGTTGTACAAGTCGCAAGGAAGTAAGAAGGCTTTGTTTGAGATAGAGAGAATAAAAATTCTATGATTCGTAGCGATTTATAGAATCAACACTACAATCATCAGTCCATTATGTATGTATGTATGTATGATGTATGTATGTATGTATGTATGTATGTATGTATGTATGTATGTAAGCCGCATTCACCCTAGTCGGGTTGATCCTGTCTTCCTCCCCGACGGAGAAAGTCTCATTAGAACTTGTTTAAGGGCAGGGTCCCAAGTCCTACACTGTTATTTAACCCATAACTGGAGGGAAGGGACGGATTTATACCTTTCACAAGGGTACCAGTGCGTAAGTGAATGCAAGGCATTTAACTGGAATTCGAACTCGGCACACTGATTTATCTTACCGAGCCGATATCCACTGCACCACAACGCACATCCGTCAATAAACGCTTACAGTACTGACCAGGCTCAACGTTGCTTGAACTTTGGTGATCGAACGGGAACCAGTGTATTAAACGTGATATGACTGTAAATCAGTCCTTTGATCGGGTGTAGTCGTAGGATCGCTTTGCAAGTGAACACCTGACCAGTTTCATCTATATATCTAGTTTGAAAACCAGAGATATATTCATTCATGAATAATGTGTTTTCGCCAAGTAGATCTGACGAAGACCATTCCTCAAACCATAGCCGATGTTTTCAAACTTGAAGTCTTGCTTCGATGAAGGACATGTGACCGTTCCTTTCCATCCGTGAAAGCCACCGTCCAGGTTGTTGCCTTCAGTATAGGAACTTCCCCGACCACTGCATCATTGTACTAACTGTCTATACATTTATACAGATCAGTTTTTGTCATTGTGCTAGACTCTACAAGAAAATAAAAAAAACAAAATAAAGGGGAGGTGCAACCTCAGAGGAAAGGGGATCAGAACCGAGAAGAGACTGTGAAGAGGAGAAAAGGGACAGCGTTCAGATAGAAATGAGATTCGGGAATCCAATGTCTGCTTTTATTAAAGAATCCTCCAATGATATTAAATGTCAAGAACAAAAAAAATAGTGTAATAAAAATGGACAACTACCAGAAGATGGACCAATCAAAAACCCAAAGAGGTGTATAAATATCTGCTTTTTACCTTGGATAGAGTTGGTTATTCGCTTAAGCCGAATATTAAACTTCAGCAAGTACATCCTTCTATAGACCTAGCCAATTTTTGATCAAACGGGAGCCAATCTTGTACCCAACCAGGATCCTTATTTTGATCCCCCCCTTGCTTTACCTTCTTTTCTTCCCCGTTAAAGTCCATCCCAACCAAGGTTGGTCTGCCGATCTGACCCCAATTACATATCGTGCTGTCGTACTAAATCTCACTCAATTTGGACAGTGACCAATCGCTAACAAGTGGCCTCATGTTGACCTCTCTTCAACTGATATTAAAACACTGTCTACCTGTCCAGACCACACCACATCTACTTAGCCGGATACCAACAACGCCCGCCGCTACTCCTTGAAGTCTGTGTAAGTCTTATAATGGCGGCTCGGTCCAGTAGAATTGAGTAATGTTCGCTCAGCACAACGCTAATTTCTAGCTTTTTCAATTGGTTTTCAACGCCAACGGTTGATGAGTCTACAGGGCAATGTTAGAACCGCAGGGCAAGTTCAGCATCCTTTCTAAGCCAAAGAAAGTTTCTCTTTCTCTCTATAGATCCTTATACGCAGATACTTGAAATTTAAGATTGATAGATAGATAACAGGTGCAGTGGATATCGGGTCGGAACAAGAAATCAAATAGCCGAGTTCAAATTCCAATTTAATTCGTTGCATTCACTTAAGCACACATACCCCGTGAAAGGTATTAATGCGTTGCTTCTCTCTTCAGCTATGGGTTAAATAACAAGATAGATGAAGTTCTATAGCCTTGCCACTCTACCGCCGAAAGTAATGACAACCTACTGCGGGAAGATTTTCTGCCCAGTCACTCTTTTGAAATATGATCTTCCAAGCGTGAATCACGTGTGGCACTTAACTGAGATAGATAACAAACAGTTATATAAATAGAAACGTTGTGAACAGACTTAGATATAGAAAGTATATTTTTTGTTTTCTTGATTTTGTTGCCTGTACAGTATAGCAGAGTCAGTTGGGCACCATCTGTGAGAAAAAGAGCATAATAAAAAAAAGAGCATAATATAAAAATATAATAATAATATTAATATAAAATAATATAAAATATAATAATATAATATAATAATATAATAAAAAGAGCATAAAACAGAGCATAATAAAAAAAAAGAGCATAATAAAAAAAAAGAGCATAATAATAAAAAGAGCAATTGAGGTATACCTTTTGGGGAGCAGATACATGGTTTCTCGAGACCGATGGAAGCTACATACATTTTTTAAATCATTTTTCTCTAAGCAAAAATAATACCGCCACAGTGAGAGAAACAAAGAAAAATAGTACAGAGTGTGTTGAAGCAAGCATAGAAAGATGAACGGAATTCAATGAAATAGAAGATAGCAATTAACGTTGCATTTAAACTTCTGGAGGTTGTACTTATCAGGGAAGCAAGTAAGTTGCACAGCCGGGAAGTGCCAGAAAAAAGCTGCTAGAGTAGAAGAGGGGGTTAGGTTTAACTACTTAAACGGTAAAAGGATGGAACCTATCTGGCAATCTAGTAGCACGAGTAAATTTATGCAGTCGAGGCACCTGGGAAATAAGCTCATCAACATAGATGACAAGCGAGATTACATTTAGCCGCCATAACAATTTGTTGTTCGATACTACTTCTGTATATAGTTCTTACGATTTTCTTTCTTATGAATATAGAGTAAACCTTTTCCTTCTTTCTTCTTTTATGTGCTCACATACTCGGTCCATGATATCCGCAGCATCCTCCTGTAGAACCAAATTTCAGCTGCTTCAAGTTATTCCTTCATCTTCGATAAAATGCAACCGCAACTTCTACTCCAACAGTTTCTTTTCTAGCACTTCCCGACTGTGGAATTCCCTTCCACATGATTGCTTCCCCGACGGCTACAATCTCCAGGAGTTTAAATGTAAGGACAATAGACACATCCTAACACACTAACTCGCGCCCATTCTTTCAAACACTCTTCCCATCTGCCCAACCCTCATCCTCGGTATCCTTACCCATCTATCACCTTCCTTCTGACATTTTTTCCATCTAACCACTCCTCCTTTTTACCTTCCCCTATGTAGCCCCTGCGCAATAGTGGCCTTACTTGGGGTGAAATGATTAAAACAAAAATATTGTTCAACATACAATGCCATTTTGAAGAACAGACATCTCATAGCAATCCAGTACTCTCCTTATAATCTAAAAACTTATTTTAATTTCCATCCTTTCCAAAACCTCGTCATTGCTCATATGCTCGATCCATGATATCCGTAGCATCCTTCTGTAGAACCACATTTCAGTTGCTTCAAGTTTTTCCTTCATCTTCGAAGATATTGTCCAGCATTCATTGCCATTTTGAAAAACTGACATCTCATAGCAATCCAGTAATCTCCTTATAACCTAAAAACTTATTTTAATTTCCATCCTTTCCAAACCTTCATCATTGCTCACATGCTCGATCCATGATATCCGCAGCATCCTTCTGTAGAACCAAATTTCAGCTGCTTCAAGTTATTCTTTCATCTTCGAAGATATTGTCCAACGTTGAATGCCATAGCAATCCAGTACTCTTCTCTTTGTTTCTCGTGAAATTGTCCTGTTTCTTAATACTTTACTCAACTTCTGGAATGCTTCTTTCGCCCTGACAATTCGCCTTCGGATCTCAGTGTCGTACTCAGTTTTTCATACAACGCTATAGTAAATGGTTCCAAAATGGAGGATCGATTTACTATAACGTCGCATGAGAAACTGAGCCCCGTCTTCTGTCATAACACTTCCCAGGTATTTAAATTTCTGTACCTGCTTGATTTTAGAGTCCTTCATTTGTAATTGGCATTTTGAGTCGGTTGAAAACAACGTCTAGAGATTGAACCCAAAGCTGAAGAAAAGACAGATTCATACCATTCACAATGGTATTTGCTTAGCAGAATGTAACGTACTCAACTTGGCATTCATATTCTGAAACGTTTGGTTAATTTCTTTTTTGTTCGTTTTTATTTATTAGTAAGATGTTTATTTTTATTTTTATTTACTTAGCATTTGGTCATCTCACCTACATTCTTTTAATTTGCTTTTCATCATTTTCAGAATGATTACAAAACAAAAAAGGGCTTTTTTTTCTTTGATATTTTCACCGTAACAACTGTTTTGATATCAAGCGTAAAACCTCCGCTTGCATGAATCTGCGCATGTGCAAACGGGATAACTTTTTAAAAAAATATATATCCGGTGAAATATAGGCAATCTCGGATAGTAAATGAAATGACGTGGTTGGCGTTCATAGCCGACCAGTTTTCATGTGATTGACCCGATGTTCACTGACAAGGAGGTAAAGAAAAAAACAGTAGGGTGCAGAAATGGAGAAAGACACAAAAATAAAGTGAAGACAAAAAGCATAGATTCAAAATAATGAAAAAGAAATAAGGGTTTCTTTAGCGATTGAGATGGGGTGAGATTTTAGGATAGGTCTGTACGCATGCGTGAATCAGATAGCCAGTTCCTCGCGCGTGATCTTTGTCAGTCGGTGAGAATGCAATAAACAGTGTGAAATCTTATCGGCTTATTGCATTTGACCCTAACCAAGCAACGACACACCCAAATCCAATCTTTTCGCCGTTTTCATAATGTAGACATGTGCAAGCGACCGAAAACCAGAAAACAGCCCGTTGCATAGATATGTCCTTTTGTGCGAAGAGCATATTTACGCCGCACAGCAGTTCCGAATTGGTGTCCGATGCCAAAAGTGGTTATACACCAAAAAAGTAAAAATAAATAAACAAATCTCAAAATCTTCAATTTCTTCTGGCATTTATATCCATAATTTACAGCCTTAAAAAATGCAAGATTGTCAAATTTGAAACAAGAGAATATTACAATTGCATATTTACACATTGACTTAGGAATTAAATGGGCGTTGTGGAGCAGAGGATATGGGCGCGGAAGAAGTAATCCAAGTTGAAATCATTTCATTCACTAGCGTACAAACACCTTTAGGAAAGATAACAATCCGTTACTTCTCCCTCCAGGTATGGGTTAAATCGAAATACAGATTGGGTTCCATACCCTTGGTTGGCATCCAGCAATGGCAACCTACTGCGGGAAAATCTTCTCTCTATTAAGTGATGTCCCTTCTGAAACATGATCACCCAAGCGTGTATCTCGTATGGCACTTAACTGACTGACTGAAAGAAATAAACATATATAAGGGAGTTAATAAATGTTATTTATAATCTGCCATTTTAGTGGACACACGTATTTGAGTAGGCATCTTTATAAATTTAAGCCTATCCAAGGAAGGCAATAAAGTTACAAAGATACAGGGAGGTGTTACTGAGGGTGGAAAAATAATAAAAAGAAAACAATAACAAGGAACGAGAATATTAAAAGAAAAGGGACCAAGTAGTCAGTAGATAACGATTGGCATTGCATTTAAAGATTTGACGATCAAATATGGCTGGAAAGCAAAAAGCTAGAAATGAGTTCTACAATAAAAATTGCAAGATAAGGAACTGTTAGCATAAAAATTGCGTAGTTTTACTCCACCCCATAGTTGGTAATTTTTAGATTAAGTAATTCCTAACAAGGATGATTCTTTTCACCGGATCTGTCCAACTTGTACAGCGAGAATATTTTGAGGACCCTAGAAGTTATGCCTGGATTCATAATCGGATGCCACAATTTAAACAACCTAAGGTACGCAGATGATACAGTGCTGATAGCAAACACAGAAAGGAAACTACAAGACCTCTTACAGAAGGTAGCAGAAGAAAGTAACAAGAAAGGACTAGAAATAAACTGCACGAAAACTGAATGCATGGTCCTCAGTAAAAAGGGCAGCCCAAAATGCCAAATACAGGTCGGAGATACCAGAATCAAGCAGGTACCAAAACTTAAATACTTGGGAAGCGTTAACAGAAGACGGAAAGTGCAACACAGAGATCCGAAGGCAAATTGGCATGGCGAAGGAAGCATTCCAGAAGTTGTGTAAGGTATTAAGAAACAGGACAATTTCACTAGAAACTAGGAAGAGAGTACTGGATTGCTACGTGCTGTCCGTCCTTCAATATGGCAGGGAATGCTGGACAATACCATCAAAGATGAAGGAAAAACTTGAAGTAACTGAAATGTGGTTCTACAGAAGGATGCTGCGAATATCATGGATCAAGCATATCAGCAATGATGAGGTCTTAGAAATGATGGAAACAAAGAGGAAATTAATACTGATCATCAGGAAGAGACAGCTGAAGTTCCTGGGACACGCAATGAGGAAGGAGGGCTTGGAGAACCTGATACTAACAGGCCAGATAGAGGGAAAAAGAGACAGGGGAAAGCAAAGAGACAGGGGATAACATATTTGAAATACCTATTCAGGTGGATGACAGAACGAGAATTGCACGGTGTAACAGGAGAAGGGGTGATTAGAGCCACCAGGGATAGGGAAACGTGGAAATCAATGATCGCCTACGTCCTGAAGAAACAGGGCACATAGAAGAAGAATTCCTAACTGTTACTTATTTTACTTCACTTCATTGCGTAAAGAGGTGGAAATGAATATTATTAGTGATTATTTATTTTGCCACACCACTCCTCTCATTCAGGCATGGCATCTGATAAAAGAGAGGAATTTGTCTATATTTCTAAGATGAGGTAGTATTTACATTATTCGGACTATTGTCCTCATCATAGTTGCCATTGGTACGACGTTTAATAAAGATCATTCTATTTCCCTATATTTCAGAGATGAGGTAGTATTTACAGTATTTACAATATTCGGACAATTATCCTCATCTTTATTGCCATTTATACGACGTTTAATAGTAGATCATTCCATTTGTCTATATTTCTGAGATGAGGTAATATTTACAATATTTACATTATTCAGACTGTTGTAAACATATTTATTGCCATTTGTACGACGTTTAATAAGAGATCATTCTATTTGTTCATATTTCTGAGATGAGGTAGTAATTACAGTATTTACATTATTCGGACTATTGTCCTCATCTTGGTTGGCATTTGTATGACGTCTAGTAATAAATCATTTTATTTGTCTATATTCCTGAGATGGGGTAGTAATTACAGTATTTACATTATTCGGACTATTGCCCTCATATTTGTTGCCATTTGTATGATATTTAATAATAGCTCATTCTGTTTGTCTATATTTCTGAGATGGGGTAGTATTTACAAGATTTACATTATTCGGACTATTGCGCTCAACTTTGTTGCCATATGTAAGACGTTTTATAATAGATCGTTCTCTTTGTCTATATTTCTAAGATGGGGTACTATTTACAGTATTTAATTTACTCGGACTATTGCCCTCATCTTTGTTGCCATTTGTAAGACGTTTAATAATAGATCATTCTATTTCTCTATATTTTTGAGATGCGGAAGTATTTAAAATATTTACATTATTCGGACTATTGCGCTCAACTTTGTTGCCATATGTAAGACTTTTTATAACAAATCGTTCTCTTTGTCAATATTTCTAAGATGGGGTACTATTTACAGTATTTAATTTACTCGGACTATTTGTATGACGTTTATTAATAGATCATTCTTTTTGTCTATATTTCTGACATGGCGTAGTTTTTACAATATTTAAGTTATACGGACTATTGTCTTCATCTTTGTTGCTATTTGTACGACGTTTAATAATAGATCATTCTATTTTACTTTATCTCTGAGATGAGGAATATTTACAGTATTTAAATTATACGGACTATTGTCCTCATTTTTGTTGCTATTTGTACGACGTTTAATAATAGATCATTCTATTTGCTTTTATCGCTGAGATCAGGTAGTATTTACAGTATTTAAGTAATTCGAACTATTGCCCTCATCTTTGTTGCCATTTGTAAGACTTTTATTAATAGATCATTCTATTTATCTATATTTCTGAGATGAGGTAGTATTAACAGTATTTAAATTATTCGGCTATTGTCCCCATCTTTGTTGCCATTTGTACGACATTTAATAATAGATCATTCTATTTGTCTATATTTCTGAAATGAGGTAGTATTTTCACTATTTACATTATTCGGACTATTGTCCCCATCTTTGTTGCCATTTGTACGACGTTTAATAATAGATCATTCTATTTGTCTATATTTCTGAGATGAGGTAGTATTTACTATATTTACATTATTCGGACTATTGCCTTCATCTTTGTTACATCTGTACGACGTTTCGGTCGTTGTACGCTCCGGCCTTCTTCAGGTGCTAGGACCTTCCAACCGAACCCATTATTACAATCACTGGGGTATATCATCCTCATTCCTTACGTAAGTCCTGAGTTATCTTCCCTTATGTTACTTGTACATCACTGCTGTAGCTCTATATTGGACTCACAATTCTCATCGTCAAGTCAGAAACTAACCAATGTCTAATCCACTGGGCCATGTGTCCTTAAGGAGATGAACAACTGAATTTTGGGAACTTATAAACCTAATGTCCAGTTACCCTTTTTTACTAGTGTTCATATTCCAATTTTTGGCAGACCTGAAGGAGATTACCACCACCTTTTAATTTGTTGCTTTTGACGTTTTTCATAGCAGTCTTATCAGTTATTATATAAAGTTTCCGATTATCAAAAAAGAAAATTGAAAAAATTTCAATATTTAAACAATTTTTCTCATACAATGTTATAGTAAATCAATCCTCCATTTTGCAACCACCTGCGTTGGAGTTGCTTTGTTCAGTTTTTTTTTTGTGTGTGTGTGGGGGGGGGGGACGAGTTGTTGTTCCTGTTTTTGTCTTTTTCAAGGTTTCTTCAGTTCTTACGATGGCATCTTCCTCGGAAACTCCAAGATTGGCTTTATTCAGAAATTTCGCAAAGGATACAGTAGTTGAATATGCACAAGCAAAGAAGTTACTTGCAAACGATCGATTTCCTATTAGGTTGTATGAAAAACTGAGCCCCTCGAAAATTGCTTAAATGTTGAAATTTTTACAATTTTTTTTGGAAATCAGAAAGTTTAGGGTTTAATCGATAACATTGCACTAAAAAAGTAAAAAAAATATATTGATAATGAAGAAATTTACAGGTGGTGGCAATGTCGTACCGGCGAGTGGTTCCAAAATGGCGGATCGATTGACTATAACGTTGTATGAAAAATTGAGCCCCACCCACTTAAACTGGTTTTAATATTGACCTTTTTTCAAATTGTTTTTTGGCAATCAGAAAGTATAGGGTGTAATCGATAAGATTGCACTGAAAAAAATAAAATAAAAAGTAAAACAACAACTTTAAAGGTGGTGGTAGTCTCCTTCACGTCCGCCCAATTTTTTTATGTTAATGGTTTTCTCTAGTAATTTTACGAGAGCACATATTGCAATTTTTGACACCAATGATTTTCTCTGGCACTGGTTCCCATATTGTGTTCATTTATGTGTTTGGTCGGTTTAGGAGACTTTTGAAATCTAGCATATGTGTTGATTCCTTAAGTTTACGTAGTTTCTAGTGGCGTTCTCTAGCTATTATTTCAACTTCATTCCATAGTGGGCGGTGTTCCCCTTTCTCCCTCTTGCCATGTTCTTGTACATTACCTTAAGAGGACGGCCTGTCTCTCCTTTATATTTCTTTCCACAACTACATGGAATGGCTTACACACAGTCCTTACTCATGTCTTCCTCTGTTGGGGGTCTTACTCGGTAGAGGTACCCGCGAATTGTACAGAGGATTTTGTTGAGACTTAATTTGGAGATGGCAACATTGGAAATGTTGCATATAAAACTGAATTAAACAGAACTTAGGTATGATTACTGACAAGCAAGTACACAGTTCTGGATGAAAATAATGACTTGACTAAATCAGTTGACTAAACGGAATGAGACTCACTGATTAAGTCACAATTTGAACAATATAAGGTATGCAGATGATACAGTGCTGATTGCAGACACGGATAGTAAACTACAAGACCTCCGACAGAAGGTAGCTGTGGATAGTGACAAGAGAACTATAAATAAACTGTAAGAAAACTGAATGCATCGTCATCAGCAAATAGAACAACCCAAATTGCAATGTAAAGGTAGGGGATATTAGAATCAAGAAAGTACAAAAATATAAATATCTAGGAAGTGTTCTAACAGGAGATTGAAAGTGCGACACAGAGATCCGAAGGCGAATTGGCATGGCAAAGGACGCGTTCCAGAAGCTGAGTAAAGTACTAAAACATAAGAAAATTTCACTAGAAACAAAGAAGAGAGCTAGAGTTCTTCAAGACGGCAGTGAATGCTGGACAATATCAACGAAGATGAGGAAAAAACTTGAAGCAACTGAAATGTGGTTCTACAGAAGGATGCTGAGGATATCATGGACCGAGCATGTGAGCAATGATGAGGTGTTGAAAAGAATGGCAACGAAAAGATAATTAATAGTGAGCATCAGAAAGAGACAATTGAAGTTCCTGGGACATGCAATGAGGAAGGAGGGCTTGGAGAACCTGATACTGACAGGCCAGATAGAAGACAAAAGAGAGAGGAAAGCAGCAGATAACATATATGAAGGGCCTGATGAGATGGATGACGGAACGACGGTTGCGTGGTGTAATAGGAGAAAACATACTGAGAGCCACCAGGGATAGAGCCACGTGGAAAGTCATGATCGCCTACGTCCTGGAAGGACAGGGCACATAAAAGAAGAAGATTAAAATAATGAATCAGTCTTATTGCAATATTTTGGCAGGTGTAGCTCCAGCCTCATTAAACTATCGGATCCACGTAGATGTTAACTGGAATTCGGTTCAGCATAAATGCTTATTGAGAGTGGATATAGCACGATAAGACGAGGTTGTGTTATTTCAATTATTTTTTAATCATTTCACCCCAAACTAGACAATAAAGCCAGGAGAACGCAAGGAAATACTAAGTGTTAGATAATATGAGAAAAAATACTATTAAAGAGATAGTGTTAGTGAGTATGAGAAAATACACTATTAAGAAGAGAGGACAATAAAAGAACAAGGTGTAAGATGACAGACCATAACGATTGATCATTATTAACTTTTTGTTCATCATTTCAACCAAAGCAAGGCAATAAAGCCACTAAAACGCAAAGAGTTACTGTACAGTAGAGAGTATGATTGGTTGGTTTTTTTGTCATATCAACCTCGACGGGTCATTTAATACCAACTAAATTTTATTTATTTATTGCTGGTAATACCTTTTTCTTCCAACAATCTATTGTTGTCTTAATATAGGTTTTGTGTCTAGTAATACATTTTCTTTTCGAGTATCAAGATTCATTGGGATTTGTTTTTAAGAGCAGTGTCCCCAAGTCCTACCCTTGTTATTTATCCCATAACTGGAGGGAAGTGCTTAAGTGAATGCAGGGTATTCAACTGGAATTCAAACTCGGCTCACCGATTTCTCTTTCCGAGCCGATATCCACTGCACTACAACGCACATCCGTCACTAGAAGCTTACAGCACCTGGTATTCCGAAGCGGTCACCCATCTAAGTACTGACCAGGCTCAACGTTGCTTAACTTCGCTGATCGAGCGAGAACCGGTGTATTCAACGTGATAGGCCGTAAGCCTAGAGAGTATGAGAAGATATAATATTTAGGAGGGAGAACAATAAAATAACAATGTTTAAGAAGATAGAAGATGATTGACATTTTTTTTTAATTTTTGAAGATCAGCGTTAACTGGGAAACAAAAACCTGAAAAGTATTCCACAAGCGAAGAGTCTGAGCTCCAGGACCATGGATTAGTTTTAAAGCTTTCATTCCACCCGAGCAACGCCGGGCCTTACTGCTAGTTAAGTATAAGTTTCCCTTTTGATTTTTGTCCTCTCCATAACATCGCTGTTTTTCACATGCTTGATTCCATGTTATCCCCAGCCTCTTTCTGTAGAACCACATTTCTCTTGCTTCAAGTCTTTCCTGCATCTTTGATGAGAATATCCAACATTCGCTGCCATATTGGAAGAAATACATCATATAACAGTCTAGTACTCTCTTTGTTTCCAACAAAATTTTCCTGTCTCTCTATATTCTGCTTAGCTTCTAAAATGCCTCCTTGGTACATGTCAACACACCTTCGGATTTCAGTGTCGCATTTTCCATCCTCTGCTAGAACACTTCCCAGGTGTTTAAATTTCTGTGCCTGCTTGATTTTAGTATCTCCGACCCGTAATTGACATTTTGGTTTCCTCTTTTTGCTTACATTCTTGTCTTAGACCCCTTTCTATTTTTGTGTATCTGCCGAACTCATTTCCTTTCCGTATGCCGGTGATTTACTTTCAGTATAGGTTCTTGATTATTCTAATGTCTTTTCTGAATATGTCAAGGTTGCCGACTCTATTAATCCTTTGTAGTGTACTTTCCGAACGCTTATGAGTAGTCTACAAAACACCGGTTGACATCTTTCTGCATTTGTATCGTCATTTCTGATAACATTTGAAATATAAATATCGAGTTTCTGTTTTACTTATCAAAAAAAACCAAAGGGAATTTCCGTTACGGCGGAAGCATTTAATTGTTAATCTGAAAACATTCGTTTTTTTTTTTTAACAAACAATGCTACCTTCAATTAAAATTTATCAAATATTCCGATAAAAAGAACCTTTCGGTAAAATAGGTTTTCCTTGTTCATTGTTATTGATCTTTCCAGTATTGATAAAGGAGGGCTTTCCTTCCTAAGCTTTTGTTTGAAGTAGTGTTTGACGTCGCCCTCGGGTCACAAGTCCTGATGATGGCCTCGAAACAGTAGCTGATCTTCAAGACGTCTATTACAACGGCGCTCTCCCTTGCCCACACTGTGAATTCTGATCCAAGGAAGGCACGCCGAAATCTTGCCAGTTGTGTCTTTACCACGTCTAACGCGCGTACATTTGGTTAACAAAAAAAAAAAAAATACGGCACAAAAAAAATAAATTCGATAATGCCTGAATAAGTTGCAGAAAGTGTCTTTATATATATAAAAAAAAAATAAATAAATATCAACAGAAGCAGAATATACAATCGTCGAAATCAATTTTCCAACGGAGCGAGAGTTTTCGGTTAAGAATAATCAGAGCTTTTAATTTTCCAAATAAAAAAAAGTCTTTTCAGAGCTCTTTACCGAAGCTTTACCGAAACGGCTGAAGTGGGGTGTTTTGGCGACAGCGGTAATAAAATCGTCTTGCCTCTTTCGCTAGGCAGCTCCTACTGATTTGGCTAGTTTAACTCTTTCTCGGCTAATTCTGTTTCTATACATTTTTAGTCAGGACTCTATCGGAAGCACATTATTCGACTTTAACTCTTTTAAGTCGATCGGCGGTAGGCTTTTCTATGTTTCTTTACATCTTAAGCCCGTAGTTCTATGGAAGATGACCAGTCTTCTTAGTCGTGAACCCCAGTTGGGAACACGTTTCCCTCAGTCGTTACATATCGACTGCAAATTTACGAACTGCAAAAACAACTGATTTTGCTACTAGGGGTCCCGGTGTTTATACTTGTCCCAAATTCTCTTGGGGGATGCAGAGAGATCAGTGGTATCTTATGCAAATCAAATCTTTGACTAATGAAATTACTTCCACCTACACATCTAATAGTGGGAGGTTTGGTTCAACCAATGGGGCAACAACACTTCTTCTGACGTAATTCCTCTTCATCTTCTTCTCGATTGCATCATTTTAAGTTTTCAAATCCTTTCCCAGTAATTTGGGAACTAAGAATCTGACCATACTCTAACCACATCTAAAGTTCTGACAGTCTTGATTTGACTATCTCTATTTTCCACTTTTACCGGCCGAAAAAATAAACAAAGCTTCTGATCGACTTTTGAATAAACAATGCAAGAATATATTTTTCCTTTCTTCTCTCTTCAATTTTCAGCTAATTTTTCTGCTTTTCAGATTTTTCAAGCACACAAGTATTAAATATTTCTAATCAGAGCTCATATTGTGATTTACAATAAATTGCAAAATCGACAATAGCACTAACAATAATTTCTTTCACTTCGTCGTATTAAACTAAGAATTACATTTTTTCCCTATGCAGAAATAGAGTTACAATGCCTTGATTATGTAATATCTATTTTAGTCGTTGCTGTTATTGAAGGTCTTCTCGTAATGTTGCTTATGCGTTTTTGTGCAGTTCTTTGTTTTGATTAGGTAGTGCCACTCCATGAATTTCGACGTAGTGTAGTCCTCACTACGACCTAACGGTTTCATGTGTTCGATGTCATCTTAAATCATTGATCTGAGAAAGCGGTCGTCTACAATTGATAGGATTTTTCTGAACAATTTGGGCGTCATGTATGACTAACATATGAAAGCCTCGATCTGACGAGGCTATTCAAAAATATGACTAGAGTTTTTCAGATAATAATTTGGGTACTTCCGGGTTATCTCCCCGCTAATTTTGTACAAAAAATGTGAATCCTCTCTTTGTTATTATTTATGTCGAAAAGAATTCGAAGAAATGGATTAGCCCCTTGTAGCCTCTGGCACCACATAAACTCACAGAGGTAGAAACCTAGGATTGTTCGGTGAGTGCCGTTCTGTCGCTTATTCCTGAACTTGGCGGCCCTGTGTTGCGTGCGGGCGTCAGTTTGTGGATCAATAAAATTCAAGATGTGATTCACTGTGAGATGGGAAAAATCATTCCTCACTTGATTGTATCTCCTCCAGTTTTCTGTGATTACTGTGGAGCCCGGCCGAACTGACTGCTTGATTATAGGCGTCAGTGTTTTTGCACTCTGGTCTGGTATTGCACACAAGAAACATCCTATAGTCTCGCCACACATTCCACCAAAAACCCAAATTGTGTGGTGTTCATGTTTTATTGTTTTATATTTAATCTTCACAAAATAATTTAACTTTTTGGGACGGCATATTTTTTGTACAAAATTGGCGGGGAGATAACCCTGAAGTACCATAATTTGAATTAGTAATATCCCAAAGTGCAGGGTATTTTGGCCCAGTCAAAACATATTCCATGTCTAATTTCCTTTGCTAAAAGTGCTATAACTTTAATTTATCTATCGATCGTTCATCCATTACACCCAATAGTGTTTAGGGTAGCAACTTTTTGTTACTGTTTCCGTAACAAACTTGGTTTTTATAGGGCATGTTTGTTAGCCTTGCGGCCAGCCCCCAAACCTGGAGGACCATTCTTAATCCTTACGTTTACAGCACCTGGTATTCCCAAATGGTCACCCATCTAAGTTCTAACCAGGCTCGATGTCGCTTAACTTCACTGATCAGACGGGAACCAGTGTATTAAACACGATATAGCCGCAGACTTTATCGGGTTGTGATAAAAAGCAACAATGATAGTCTGAAAGAAATCTCGAATCGCAAACTATCTCTTTGATTACTGATGCTGGATTGGAAGCACAGTGTCGTTTTTCATTGTGATTCTAAGATCAGCCGGTTCCAGGAGCTGTCAAGTGTCCGTTTCATTCGTGGTGAAGGCAGCAATTCCCGCACGAGTTGTCTATGCTCAAGAAATTCTTCGGTTTAAAGAAACTGGCATTAAACATGCCATTTCCCTTTGTAGGGTTGTGCATAAGCTTGAAATGTCAGGCCAGTCAGTGATATTTTACGTTGATTTCCCTTAGCGTCAAATAGACTAGTCACATGATTTTATGTTAATTTCCCCAAGCTGTCCAACGAATTAAGTGCCAGCCAAGTGTGGAGACTCAAAACTCATTTTCAAGGCGTGTGGTTAAAGTGACAGCCCGTTTGGCTTTCCTGCTTGTTTCCGGGTTTAGTGGGATCCGGCTATTGATGTACCCTGATCGTCTGCTTGTCCGCCCGATCACAAACTTGTATAGACAGAAAGATTAACATTAAAAGCTTTCAAGACAGGAGAAAAAATCCGAAAAAGAATATTATCGTGTATGCTCAAGAAGGGAGTAAAATTAAAGTTTGAAAAAATATAAGCAGAAATTATCTAGACAAAAGCACATATATTTGTGTGTCTGTAGGATATATATTCAGTTAAGTGCCATACGTGAAACAGGCTTAGGCGATCATGTCTCAAAAGGGACATGACTGACTAGGTGGAAGATTATCCCACGGTAGGTTGCCATTGCTTTCTGAAGTAGACTGGTTGCCAGCCGGAGCTATAGACTCCAAGCTGTCCTGTTATTTAACCCATAACTGGAGAGAAGAGACGGATAATTACCTTTTCCAGAACCCAAGCTGTCCTGTTATTTAACCCATAACTGGAGGGAAGAGACGGATAATTACCTTTTTCAGAACGCAAGCTGTCCTGTTATTTAACCCATAACTGGAACGAAGAGACGGATTAATACCTTTTCCAAGGGTATTTGCGCGTAAGTGAATGCAATGAATTCAACTCGGCTACCCAATTTCTCATTCCGAGTCGATATCCACTGCACCACAACGAATATCCAGGATGTATATGAGTATCCCCAAAATAGTAAAGATGATGATACAAACTGGAGAATTTTATTAAGAAGACGCTTAGCCGAAGAACCAATGTTTGCTTTGGCTTCCTGATGTTAAAATGAAAGAAAGACAAAATCGCAGGTGAAGACAATACATTGTGATCTCTGAGAAGTGGGAATCATAAATCAAATTAATTATCTTACCCTATCACCTCCTGTTTATGACTGTGCTTACTTGTCTCTATTATCTGCAACTATTATAACCGTCTGATATTGTATCAGGCATTTTATTTGTTTTATACATATATACACCACCGGCCATAATTATTAGGCTACCCCAGTTTTTTAAAAGAAATTATGTATTTCATACTATCTTTAGTATTTATTGCCAAGTGGATAATTCTAAATGAAAATAGAATGGTTCTTTTGTTATTACTTTGCAAAATTTTACATTGCAAAAAGCGACAATTTACTCATCGCAACCTGTAGATTATATATATATATATATATATATATATATATATATATATATATACTACCGGCCATAATTATTAGGCCACCCCATGTTTTAAAAGAAATGATGCATTTCAAACAATTTTTAGTATTTATTGCCAAGTGGATAATTCTAAATGAAAATAGGATGGTTCTTTGTTATTATTACTTTGCAAAATTTTACAAGGCAAATAGCGACAATTTACACATCGCACCCCGTAATTTGCTATATATATATATATATATATATATATATATATATATACACTACCGGCCATAACTATTAGGCAACCCCAGTTTTTTAAAAACATGATGTATTTCATACTATTTTTTTGCCAAGTAGATAATTCTAAATGAAAATAGAATCGTTCTTTTGTTATTATTGCCAAATTCTTCTGCTTATTGCACTTGATATAAGTCGATTGGCAACCATCAAATCAGCAATTACCGTAAATAGTTTCTAAGCCGTGTTTAATGTGGCATTTGAGTTATTCTTCCAGATTCTGCGATGAAGTAATTTCGCGATTACAAATATTTTAACTAGACCCTTTCAAATAGTTTTTTTTCTTTCTCATCGCAGCGTTTTTCGGCCGATTCATTCTTTGGCTGTTCAACTAGAATAAAATCCGCAAAAGAAAGTCGCGATAATAAAATGAAACAAGAAGCAAAGAAAAGCCCTCATTATTATAAATGAAGACAAGGTTCTTTCTTCTTCACACACCGTCTGCGTCTGACTGCGCATGCGCAAATTTAATGTATGCACCTATATCTGCAAGGTGTGCGTGTGTTTGAGTATACCATTTAATTTATACGAAAACAGAAACACATGTATAAAAACACAGAATCTAATAAGAAATAAGACTATTTAAACTATTTACATTGTGGTGCGGATGTCCGTTGTGGTGCAGTGGATATCGGCTCGGAACGAGAAATCGGGGAGCCGAGTTCGAATTCCAGTTAAATTCATTGCATTCACTTACGAGCAAATATCCTTGGGAAAGGTACTAATCAAGCTCTTCCCTCCAGTTATGGGTTAAATAACGGATTTGGTTCTATAGCCTTGGCTGGCAACCAGTCTACCACAGAAAGCAATGGCAACCTACTGCGGGATAATCTTCTGCCCAGTCAGTCATGTCGTAAGTGAATGCAAGGAATTCAATTGGAATTTGAACTCGACTCCCCAATTTCTCGTTCCGAGTCGATATCCACTGCACCACAACGCACATCCATATTACAGACCTTTTAAAATGGGAATTCTGAGCCAAGCCATTAAATAATCTGCTTCAACTGCCCTTGTCTAGGGATATCTTGTCTGCTCCTTATTTTTAGCACTGGTCATATATTTCTCGCCCATTTCTACCGACGCCAAGTCACTGCCTGACCAAGGAATGGAATTACTATGTTACCAAATTTACTAATCAATGATTTAATTCACGTAGCTGTTGCCACATAGAAATAAGATATTGGAATAATAAGTTTCCATCAGATTCAGCTTAAATATACCTTCCCAATCTGAACAATAAAATGATAAGGTTGGAGGCAAGAAAAGATAAACAAAACTTTCATCAGTATGAATCACACTAGTCTCTTTGAAAGCAATACACTGCGCCTCCTCGGCCTCAATCTCTCGACCGATCTCAAGTGGAACGACTACATCGAATTCTTCTGCTATAAATTTTGAATCGCGCTGTAGAGCCAGGGAGATTTTCTCGCCAGTTGTACATCTTGCATATTTATAAATCCCCCATTCGTCCGTGCATTGAATACTAATGCCATATCTGGTCGAGTGCTCCTACTATTCATCTCGGGGTTCTCGACAAAATGCAAAGGAGGATCTTTAATGCAATCACTTCCGATTTGGCATCTCGCCTTCAGTCACTTTTCTACCGGTACAGTGGATGTCTACTCGGAACGGGAGATTGAAGAGCCGAAATCGAATCCCAATCGAATTCGTTGTATTTAATTACGGGCAAATACCCTTAGGAAAAGTATTAATCGGTTTCTTCTCCCCAGTTTGGGGTTAAATAACATGACAGATGTGGTTCTATAGCATGGTTGACAATCAATCTACCACAAGAAGAAATTGCAACCTCCTGCAGAAAAGTCTTCTACCCAGTCAGTCATGTCTTTTTCGAGACATGATCGCCCAAGCGTATATCACGTATGGCACTTAACTTACTGACTGAACGAAGATAAGAGAAGCAGGGGAAAATAGGAAATAATAGATTGAGTTCTATAGCCTTGGTTGGCAACCAGTCTACCGCGGAAAGTAATGGCATCCTACTGCAGGAAAGTCTCCTGCCCAGTCAGTTTTGTTCTTTTCGAGACATGATCATCCAAGCATGTATCGTACGGCACATAACTAACTTCTCATAAACTGGCTGTCAACTAAAAATTTACTCTAGTATTTAAAGCATATCTGTGACAGAAGAAGTAGATTAATGCCTTTCTTTAGGACACAGTGCGAGGTAAATGTAACAGATTAGGACAGCATTTGACACTACCGCATCGATAGACGTAGATTCACGTGGATTAAATTTGGTTACTTACAAAAGATTCCTATTTCTGGGTATTGTAAAAAAAAAAAAAAAAAAAGAAACACTGAAAATGCGACATAAAATTTGAATGTGCAAAAGAATAGCAAAAACACTTTTAGAAACTGGTTAATATATATAAAGAATCGCAACTTTTGACACTCAGAGAATATATATTTATGGAATCATGAGAATGGGACGGAAAGATCCGACGGCGTATTGGCATCGCCAAGATGCATTCCAAATGTTGAATAGAATATTGAAAGACGGGAAGGATTCATTGGAAAAAAAGAAAAGAGTACTGAAATGGAATGTGATATCTGTCTTCATTTACGGCAGCAAGTTCTGGACAATCTCCTCAAAGATGAAAGAGAGACACAAAGCAACAGAAACAAAGAAATGAGTACTGGTCTGTTATGTGATATCTGTCCTCATTTATGGCAACAAATGCTGGACATGCTCCTTAAATATGAAGGAGAAACTTGAAGCAACAGAAAAAAGAAATTAGTACTGGACTGTTCCGTAATATCTGTCCTTATTTATGGCAGCAGATGCTGGACAGTCACCTCAAAGAAAAAAAGAGACACTCGAAGCAACACAAAGAAATGAGTACTGGACTGTCATGTAATATATGTCCTAACTTATCGCAGCAAATGCTGGACAATCTCCTCAAAGATGAAGGAGAGACTCGAAGCAAAACAAACCATGAAAAGAGTACTTAACTCTTATGTCATATCTGTCCTCATTTATGGCAGCGGATGCTGGACAATCACCTCAAAGCTGGAAGAGACACTCAAAGCAACAGAAACAAAGAAACGAGTACTAAATTGTTATGTGATACCTGTCCAAATTTATGGCCGCAAATGCTGGACAATCACCTCTAAGATATAGGAGAGACTCGAAGCAACACAAACAAAAAAATTAGTTCTTGACCGTTATGTAATATCTGTCATCATTTCTGGTAGAAAATGCTGAACAATTTCTTTAAAGATGAAGGCGAGACACGAAGCAACAAAAACAAAGAAATGAGTACTGGATTGTTATGAAATAGGTGTCCTTATTTATGGCAGCAAATGCTGGACAATCACCTCAAAAAAGAAAAAGAATCTTCAAGCAAGAGAAACAAAGAAATGAGTACTGGACTCTTATGTTATACTGCCCTCGTTTATGGCAGCAGGTGCTGGACAGTCACCTCAAAGAAGAAAGAGACAATCGAAGCAAAACAAAGAAAAGAGTATTGGACTGTTATGTAATATATGTCCTAACTTATCGCATCAAATGTGGGACAATCTCCTCAAAGATGAAGGAGAGACTCGACGCAACACAAACAATGAAATGAGTACTTAACTCTTATGTTATATCTGTCCTGATTTATGGCAGTGAATGCCGGACAATCACCTCAAAGATGAAGAAGAAACACGAATCAACAGAAACAATGAAATGAGTACTGGATTGTTATGTTATATCTGTCCTCATTTATGGCAACGAATGCTGAACAATCTCCTTAAAGATTAAGGAAAGACTCGAAGCAACAGAAACAAAGAAATGTGTACTGGATTGTTATGTAATATCTGTCCTCGTTCATGGCAGCAAATGCTGGACAATCTCCTCAAAAATGAAGAAGAAACTCCATGCAACAGAAACAAAGAAGTGAGTACTGGATTGTTATGTAATATCTGTCCTCGTTCATGGCAGCAAATGCTAGACAATCTCCTCAAAAATGAAGAAGAAACTCCATGCAACAGAAACAAAGAAATGAGTACTGGATTGTTATGTAATATCTGTCCTCGTTCATGGCAGCAAATGCTGGACAATCTCCTCAAAAATGAAGAAGAAACTCCATGCAACAGAAACAAAGAAATGAGTACTGGATTGTTATGTAATATCTGTCCTCGTTCATGGCAGCAAATGCTGGACAATCTCCTCAAAAATGAAGAAGAAACTCCATGCAACAGAAACAAAGAAATGAGTACTGGATTGTTATGTAATATCTGTCCTCGTTCATGGCAGCAAATGCTGGACAATCTCCTCAAAAATGAAGAAGAAACTCCATGCAACAGAAACAAAGAAATGAGTACTGGATTGTTATGTAATATCTGTCCTCGTTCATGGCAGCAAATGATGGACAATCTCCTCAAAAATGAAGAAGAAACTCCATGCAACAGAAACAAAGAAATGAGTACTGGATTGTTATGTAATATCTGTCCTCGTTCATGGCAGCAAATGCTGGACAATCTCCTCAAAAATGAAGAAGAAACTCCATGCAACAGAAACAAAGAAATGAGTACTGGATTGTTATGTAATATCTGTCCTCGTTCATGGCAGCAAATGCTGGACAATCTCCTCAAAAATGAAGAAGAAACTCCATGCAACAGAAACAAAGAAATGAGTACTGGATTGTTATGTAATATCTGTCCTCGTTCATGGCAGCAAATGCTGGACAATCTCCTCAAAAATGAAGGAGAAACTCAAAGCAACAAGAATGTGGTTCTATAGAAGGATACTGAAAATACCGTCGACCGGACATATGAGCAACCATGAGGTTTTGGAGAGAATGCAACAAAAGGAAACTTATACTTAGCATCAGGAAGAGACAATTGAGGTTTCTAGGGTTCGTAAAGAGAAAGGACAGCATGGAGAATGTATTACTCTCTCTTTCACTCCCTGTAGATGATTCGTCTTTGTCTTCACTCTCCTCTTGCCTAATACTTCATCTCTCATATATAACCCCCTGTACATCAGTGGCCTTAACGCCATGCTTGGGGTGAAATGATTAAAACAATATATATATTTAATCACTCGTCTTATTTCTTTCAGTTTAATGTTTGTTCCGCTAAATCATGTCCTTCAAATCCGTTTTTAAATTAATTTCCATTTTTTTCTCTCTAATTTTTCTTTCTTTCTCTTTTCTGATTTTTTTTCTTTTTTTTTTTAGTTTTATTTCTCTATGTTATTACTTTCTTTCTTCTGACACCCTGTCTTACATTTTATTGCTCTTTCCTCACGGTTCCACAAGGAAATGAGAAAAATAATTAAAAAATAAAGATTACCCCTCAGTTTCTCACTCTTTACCTGTCTTCTCGCTTTTTTCCCTTCCGTCGCTGCAATAGACCTGGAGATCGTACTTTTGGAGCTAGTCTTCTGTGATCTCAGCAACAAAAAGTAATTATGTTTGTTTCGATATTGCAATGCTCCGAGTGTTTATAAAATAATTGATAGTTTTATATTAAAGAGAACACTTCAAAGGCGATTCCCGCACGGGATGGATAATATTTTGTTTTTTGGAATTACTGGTTTCTCTTATAGATAGGGTTTTCTTATTGTGTATTTGTTAATAGTTTTAGGGGGAAACGAACTTTGTTGAATTGTCATTTTAAATAACAACCGAGTGTATGTTTTTATTTTTGTGTTTCTAATTTTTGGAAAGAAAATAAGTTTGGTTTTATTTTATTCTGTATTTTACATGCTTTTTATCACACTGATTTTTTTTCTAAGTTTTTTTTTTGTTTGTTAGTATATTTAACAGATTTTCCATTTCTTCTTCATCTTCTTCTTTTTCTTCTTGCTTACCTTTCCTCTTTTTCTTTTCTTCCTCTTCACATCATCTTCTTCCTCGACCTCCTCCTCCTTCTTCTTCAACTGCTCACTCTTTCCTATTTTTCTATTATTTTTCTTTTTTCCTCTTAATGTTTCTCCTCCTCTTCATTTTTCTTCTTTTCTTGCTTACCCTTCCTTTTTTTTTTCATTTTCCTTTTCCTTTTTTCCCTCTCCTCCTCCTCTTTGACCTCCTCCTGCTTTGTCTAGATTGTTTTAACAACTTTATTTTAGTTAGTTTCTTTTTTGTCTTTCTTGCGACTTTGATCCACTTTCTATCCTCTTCCTTCTCCTTTTTCACCTCCTCCTCTTGCTTTCTCGTTTGAGTTTTTTCTTAACTCTTCTTCCCCTCCTCCTCCTTCACCTTCTCTTGCTTCCTCCTTTCTGTTTATTTTCTTTTTCTTCCTTGTCTTTTCGTACCTCTCCTCCACCTTCTTCTTTCTTCTTCCTCTCATCCTTCTCCTTCCACTCTTCTTTATTCTAATGCTTCTAGCCTCATTTTCAAATGCTTCTTTTTTTTCTCTCTCTCTTTCTAGTATTTTTAGTCCACTTTCTACTTCTCTTCCTTCTTCGTCTTCTAGTCAACTAATGTCATCCAATTCTTTATTTTCGTTATTTTTTGTTTCTCTCTTCTGCAATCGTCTGTCTTTCATCTTCATTTATTTTATTTTCTTTCTACTCTTCTTTTAAACTTTTCTTCACCTGCTTACTTCTTCTTCTTTTACATCTAACCCCCCCTTTGTCTCCCCGTTCTTCATAAATTTCTCTTCCTATCCTCCTTATCTTTCTTATAGTTTAGCGTTTCTTTTTCTTCGGACGTCTCTTTAAATGTTTTGTTTCCCCTTTTTAGTTTATTTTTCTTTTCACTTTTATTTATACATTCATAGCTTGTGTTTCTCACTTCTTTAAAGATCTTCCTGTTTTTCTGGGCCTTTTGCCAGACAAGACAACAAATTTTGGTTAACAGCCGGATTGTCTTTTAGACAAATTTCTTCTTTTTTTTTTTTTTTGCATATTTCCATTTAAATCACTGTTTCAATTTTTTCTTTCTTTTATTATCATTTTTACTGACTACATTTCCTGTTCTTTCTTTCTTTCTTTCTTTCTTTCTCCTTTTCATTCTTTTTTTCTTTCTTTCTTTCTTCCTTCCTGCCTTTCTTTCTTTCTTTCTTTCTTTCTAGCTTCTTTTTTTCCTTTCTTGTTCCGAGCTTCGGTTATTTCCTTTCTTTCTTTCTTTCTTTCTTTCTTTCTTTCTTTCTTTCTTTCTTTCCAGCTTTTTTTTTTCTTTCTTGTCCCGAGCTTAGGTTATTTCCAGTCTGTCTGTCTGTCTTTCTTTCTTTCTTTCTTTCTTTCTTTCTTTCTTTCTTTTTTCTTTCTAGCTTCTTTCTTTTTTTCCTTTCTTAACCCGAGCTTAGGTTACTTTCTATCTGTCTGTCTGTCTTTCTTTCTTTCTTTCTTTCTTTCTTTCTTTCTTTCTTTCTTTCTTTCTTGTCCCGAGTTTAGGTTATTTCCTGTCTGTCTGTCTGTCTGTCTGTCTGGCTTTCTTTCTTTCTTTCTTTCTTTCTTTCTTTCTTTCTTTCTTTCTTTCTTTCTTTCTTTCTTTCTATTCCTCTTTGTTTTAGTGTTAGCTTACTCATGCTCGCTGTTATTCACCCACTCACTCATTCACTCTTTGTCCCTCTTTTCCTCCTGTTTGTTTTCTCGACTATGTTTATTTAAATTTTTATTTCTTTTTTAATATCTATGTATCTATTTAACTATTTATCTATCTAACCATTTGCATATCTATCTGTTTTAAACCGCAAGAATTTATCCACGTCGTTCTAATAGAATAATTTTGCGCTTAATTCTAAATTTCATTCCCCTTCACCCTGCCGCTAAGTAACCTCATCCTACCCCAATCTATCGACTTAATCTAGCCCTGCCGATAGCAACATGGAGATAAATAATTTTCATTCCTTTATAATTGTTTACCCAACAATTTTCCGTGTTTGACTTCTTTTTTATTTTCTCTTTCTTTGTTTCATTGTACTTTTTTAATCCTAACATGTTTTTTTCTTTAATCATGTCTCACATACAAGTGAATTTTTTTCTTTCTTTCTTTCTTTATTTATTTCTTTCTTTCTTTCTTTCTTTCTTTCTTTTAGTCTTTCTTAAGCTAACATGTATTTTTTATTAATATGGTCGCTTTAACAGTTCATTTTTTATTGTCTCTTTCTTTCTTTTTTTCTTTCTTTCTTTCTTTCTTTCTTTCTTTCTTTCTTTCTTTCTTTCTTTCTTAGGCTAACATGTATTTTTCATTAATATGTTCGCTTTAACAGTTCATTGTTATTGTCTCTTTCTTTCTTTCTTTTTAAGTAACAACTATCTTTCATTATGATCTCTTTAAGTGTTCACTTTTTATTGTCTTATTCTTTGTTTGTTTGTTTGTTTGTTTCTTTCTTTGTAACCTTAATATATTTCTTTTTGTCATCTTTTTTCTCATTCAACTATCTTTTCTTTCTCCTTTATCGTTCTTTCATTTTCTTTTTTTTCCTATCTTAACATGTTTCTTTAATTAATCTTCTCTTCCAGTCTACT
This sequence comes from Ascarosepion bandense, assembly GCA_037127315.1. Taxonomy (NCBI): domain Eukaryota; kingdom Metazoa; phylum Mollusca; class Cephalopoda; order Sepiida; family Sepiidae; genus Ascarosepion; species Ascarosepion bandense. Next base: position 2,142,305 of record JBBBDQ010000895.1, on the reverse strand, counting down.
TTTTACTGACCCCTTCTTTATTTCTTTCTTTCTTTATTCATGTATTTAGTTAGTTCATTCTATCTTCCCTTTATTTTCAACTTTACTGTTTATTGCTTTTCAACAATTTTTCTTTCTTTTTCTTTTTATGTTTTTATGATTTCCTTTTCCTGTTGCTACTTAATTCTTTTCTTTTTCTCCTATTGACTACATTTGCTGTTCATTTTAATTTAGAGTTCGCATTGACTAACACAACATCGTTTTTCTAATGTGAAAACACTTAAAGCCACAGAAAAAGATTCAGCATAACAAATTAACCTCAACGTCTCCACCATCTTGGATTGTTGTGGCTCGCGGGGCGCATGCTCAGTGCTCACCAGACGAAAATGGTGATGTGCGCTAAAGTAACACAAATTGTCGCCGACTTCAAAGAGCGGCTCTAGATTGAAAAATCTCCAAATTCAGGTCACGGCCGGAGGCGTTTTGAATCGACCGGTCGAGTTCCTATGCAATTTTCCGTGAAAATCTAAAGCATAGGGAGATATGTCAAAAGACATTGGAATTTTCATCGCTGAAGAGAGCAAGAAAAAAAATGAGGAGTGAAGGAATAAAATTGCAAAATCTGAGTGTAAAAAAAAAGAAAGAGAAAACTAAATAATGGATAAAAAAGGAAAAGAGAAAGAGAAGACTGAGTAAGGGAGAAAAGGAAAGAGAAGACTGAGTAATGGAGTAAAAGGAAAGAAATGCCTGAGTAAGGGAGAAAAAGGAAAGAGAAGACTGAGTAAGGAAAAAAAGGAAAGAGAAGACTGAGTAAGGGAGAAAAAGGAAAGAGAAGACTGAGCAATGGAGAAAAAGGAAAGAGATGCCTGAGTAAGGGAGAAAAAGGAAAGAGAAGACTGAGTAAGGGAGAAAAAGGAAAGAGAAGACTGAGCAATGGAGAAAAAGGAAAGAGATGCCTGAGTAAGGGAGAAAAAGGAAAGAGAAGACTGAGTAAGGGAGAAAAAGGAAAGAAATGCCTGAGTAAGGGAGAAAAAGTAAACAGAAGACTGAGTAAGGGAGAAAAAGTAAACAGAAGACTGAGTAAGGGAGAAAAAGTAAAGAGAAAACTTAGTAAGGGAGAAAATAAGGAAAAGAAAAGTAAATCTCATGTACGATATTAAAAAGGGAAAAGTGAATGATAGGATATTAAAATCAAGCAAGTACGAAAATTTAAAAATGCCTGGGAAGTGTTCTAACTGAAGACGGAAAGTGTGACACAGAGATCCAAAGGCGAATTGGCATGGTGAAGGTTGCGTTCCAGAAGCTGAGTAAAGTATTAGGACACAGGAAACTTTCACTAGAAACAAAGAAAAGAATACTGGATTGTTATGTGATGTGAGTTTTTCAATATGGCAGTGAATGTTGGACAATATTTACAAAGATGATGGAAAAACTTGAAGCAGCTGAAATGTGGTTCTACAGAAGGATGTTGCGGATATCATGGACCGAGCATGTGAGCAATGACGAGGTGTTGGAAAGAAATGGAAACGAAAAGGAAATTAATAATGAGCATCAGAAAGAGAGTTAAAGTTCCAAGAACATATAATGAGGAAAGAGGGCTTGGAGAACATGATACTAACAGGCCAGATAGAAGGGAAAAAGAGACAGAGGAAAGCAGTGGATAACATATTTGAAGAACCTGAGCAGGGGGATGACAGAACGGCAGCTGCGAGACGTTACTGGAGAAAGCGTGCTAAGAGCCACCAGGGATAGGAAGACGTGGAAAGGCCATGATCGCTTATGTCCTGAAAGAACAAGGCACATAGAAGAAGAAGAATGAAATGGTTAACTAAGCGATAAAAAGGAACAGCGAAAGAAAACAAGAAGGGATAAATTAGGAAAAAAGGAAAGAGATTCGAAACACTAGAAACGGAAAGACGATTCTTCTTCTATGTGTCTTATCCCTTCAAGACGTAGGCGATCATGGCCTTCTACGTTTCCCTATCCCTAGTGGCTTTGCGCACGCCTTCTCCTGTTACACCATGCAATCCTCGTTCCGTCATCCACCTGATTAGGTCCTTCAATGAAGATTGAAAACAGGATCAATATGGTGGATAATCATGCCAAAAAAAAATTAAATGCGTTCAGAGAACGAGAAACATATTTAAAATAGTTTAAAACCTCATTCATATACACAAAAGTACTGGATCATCTCGAAATTTCATGTCGATTTTAATGGAAATTAAAATACAAACAAAATTATGCTATTATAATATATATTCAACGAAATATGAATCATTTTGTTGCACAACCTTTCTTCATATTTCCTTCACCTTAAAGATTCCCTCTTGCCAGAACTTCTATGGTTTCTTGGCAAAGAACTCATTAATCTGTGTTTTGTTATGCCATCCAAAGAATAAAAATTTTTAGCACTGAAATTATTTTGCAAGGACATGAATAAATGAAAATCTGAAGGAGCAATGTCTGGTAAATATTGTTGGTCGGGTAGCACATACAAAAGAATCTGTAACAATTTTTGCCGGATCATGAAAGCAAACAACACTTTTACTGTTCACTACTTCTGGGCGCTTTTCTTGAATTGCTGGCTTTAATTCGTTCAGTTGTGAGCAGTACATTTTCAGAATCAACTGACTGGTTACTTGGCAAAAGCTCATGAGTACAGGATTTCTTTCCTATCCCAATGGAATGCAACCCTTTAATTCGTCCAGTTGGTAATTACTTTAGATCAATTGACTGGTTACGTGGCAAAAGCTCATGAGTACAGGATTCCTTTCCTATCCCACGATAGATGGCTTCCTTTAATTCGTCCAGTTGAGCACATAATTAGCCTTAGAATCAATTGACTGGTTACTTGGCAAAAGCTCATAGTACAGGATTTCTTTCCTATCCCGATAATTGGCTTCCTTTAATTCGTCCAGTTGAGAGCAGAACTTTTCAGAATCAATTGACTGGTTACTTGGCAAAAGCTCATAGTACGGGAATTCTTTCCTATCCCGATAGATGCCTTCCTTTAATTCGTCCAGTTGAGAGCAGTACTTTTCCAGAATCAACTGACTGGTTACTGCTTAGAAGTTCATAGTACAAGTTCTTTCCTATCCCGATAGATAGGCTTCTTTCAAATTCGTCAGTTGAGAACAGTACTTTTCAGAATCAATTGACTGGTTATGGCAAAAGCTCATAGTACAGGATTCCTTTCCTATCCAGATAGATGACTTGATTTAATTCGTCCAGTTGAGAACAGTACTTTTCAAGATCAATTGACTGGTTACTTGGCAAAGCTCATGAGCAGGATTCCTTTTTCCTATCCCGATAGATGGCTTCCCCCTAATTTGTCCAGTTGAGAGCAGTACTTTTCAGAATCAATTGACTGGTTACTTGGCAAAAGCTCATAGTACAGGATTTCTTTCCCACTATCCCGATAGATGGCTTCCTTTAATTCGTCAGTTGAGCAGTACTTTTCAAGATCAATTGACTGGTTACTTTTTAGAAAGCTCATAGTACGAAATTCCTTTCTATCTGATAGATGGCTTCCTTTAATTCGTCCAGTTGAGAGCAGTACTTTTCAGAATCAATTGACTGGTTACTTTTTAGAAGTTCATGAGTACAGTATTCCTTTCCTATCCCGATAGGCTGGCTTCCTTTAATTCAGGCAGTTTGAGCAGTGCTTTTCAGAATCAATTGACTGATTGCCAACCAAAGCTCATAGTACAGGATTTCTTTCTATCCCGATAAATTGACTGCACCAATTTGTTCGTCAGTTAAAAACCATTTTTGAATCAAATTATTTAGTTTACTTTTTAGAAGTTCATAGTACAGTATTCCTTTCCTATCCCGATAGATGGCTTCTTTAATTCGTCCAGTTGAGAGCAGTACTTTTCAGAATCAATTGACTGGTTACTTTTTAGAAGCTCATAGTACAGTATTCCTTTCCTATCCCGATAGATGGCTTCCTTTAATTCGTCCAGTTGAGCAATTACTTTTCAGAATCAATTGACAGCTGGTTACTTGGCAAAAGCTCATAGTACAGGATTCCTTTCCTATCCCGATAGATGGCTTCCCCTTTAATTCGTCCAGTTGAGAGCAGAACCTTTTAGAATCAATTGACTGATTGTAGCAACTCCATATTTTAGGATTCCTTTCTATCCCGATCGATAAACGGTTAATTCGTCCGTTGAGAACAGTACTTTTTCAGAATCAACTGACTGGTTACTTAGCAAAAGCTCATAGTACGTATTACTTCTATCCCGATAGATGGCTTCCTTGTTGTCAGTTGAGAGCAGTACTTTTCAGAATCAATTGACTGGTTACTTGGCAAAAGCTCATAGTACAGGATTTCTTTCCTATCCGTAAGATGGCTTCCTTTTAATTCGTCCAGTTGAGAACGACTTTTCAGAATCAATTGACTGGTTACTTTTTAGAAGCTCATAGTACAGTATTCCTTTCCTGTATCGATAGATGGCTTCCTTTAATTCGTCCAGTTGAGAGCAGTACTTTTCAGAATCAATTGACTGGTTACTTTTTAGAAGCTCATAGTACAGGATTCTTTACTATCCCGATAGATGGCTTCCTTTAATTCGTCCAGTTGAGAGCAGTACTTTTCAGAATCAATTATTGGTTACTTTTTAGAAGCTCATAGTACAGTATTCCTTTCCTATCCCGATAGATGGCTTCCTTTAATTCGTCCAGTTGAGAGCAGTACTTTTTCAGAATCAATTGACTGGTTACTTTTTAGAAGCTCATAGTACAGGATTCCTTTCCTATCCCGATAGATGGCTTCCTTTAATTCGTCCAGTTGAGAGCAGTACTTTTCAGAATCAATTGACTGGTTACTTTTAGAAGCTCATAATTACAGGATTCCTTTCCTATCACGATAGATGGCTTCCTTCAATTCGTCAGTTGAGAAACCAATTACTTTTAAGAATCAATTGACTGGTTACTTTAGAGAAGCTCATATTCTGTTATTCCTTTCTATCCCGATAGATGGCTTCCTTTAATTCGTCAGTTGACTTGGTACTTACTACGATCAATTGACTGGTTACTTTTTAGGCTCATAAGTATGCAAGTTCCTTTCCTATCCCGATAGATGGCTTCCTTTAATTCGTCCAGTTGAGAGCTTGATACTTTTCAAGTGATCAATTGACTGGTTACTTTTGAAGCTCATATTGCAATTATTCCTTTCCTATCCCGGTAATTGACTGCTAATTCGTCAGATTGAACATTTTTTAGAATCGTTGACTGAATTTTGGCAAAAGCTCATAGTACAGGATTTCTTTCCTATCCCGATAGATGGCTTCCTTTAATTCGTCCAAAGTTGAAGCCGGCCTTTTTTTCGATCAATTGACTGGTTACTTTTAGAAGCTCGTGCAATTATTCCTTTCCTATCCCGATAGATGGCTTCCTTTAATTCGTCCAGTTGAGAGCAGAACCTTTTAGAATCAATTGACTGGTTACTTGGCAAAAGCTCATAGTACAGGATTCCTTCCCTATCCGATAGATGGTTTCCTTTAATTCGTTCAGTTGAGAGCAGTACTTTTCAGAATCAACTGACTGGTTACACCTTTAAACTCTGTACAGGATTCCTTTCCTATCCCGATAGATGGTTTCCTTTAATTCGTTCAGTTGAGAGCAGTACTTTTCAGAATCAACTGACTGGTTACTTGTAAAAGCTCATAGTACAGTATTCCTTTTTCCTATCCCGATAGATGGCTTCCTTTAATTCGTCCAGTTGAGAGCAAGAACCTTTCAGAATCAATGACTACATTGGTTACTTGGCAAAAGTTCATAGTACAGGATTTCTTTCCTATCCCGATAGATGGCTTCCTTTAATTCGTCAAGTTGACGTTTTCAGAATCAATTGACTGGTTACTTGGCAAAAGCTCATAGTACAGGATTCCTTTCCTATCCCGATAGATGGCTTGATTTAATTCGTCCAGTTGAACAGTACTTTTCAGAATCAATTGACTGGTTACTTGGCAAAAGCTCATAGTACAGGATTCACTTTCCTATCCCGATAGATGGCTTCCTTTAATTTGTCCAGTTGAGAGCAGTACTTTTTCGAATCAATTGACTGGTTACTTGGCAAGAAAGCTCATAGTACAGGATTTCTTTTCCTATCCCGATAGATGGCTTCCTTTAATTCGTCCAGTTGAGAGCAGTACTTTTCAGAATCAATTGACTGGTTACTTTTTAGAAGCTCATAGTACAGTATTCCTTTCCTATCCCGATAGATGGCTTCCTTTAATTCGTCCAGTTGAGAGCAGTACTTTTCAGAATCAATTGACTGGTTACTTTTTAGAAGTTCCATAGTACAGTATTCCTTTCCTATCCCGATAGATGGCTTCCTTTAATTCGTCCAGTTGAGAGCAGTACTCGGATCAATTGACTGGTTACTTGGCAAAGCTCATAGTACAGGATTTCTTTCCTATCCCGATAGATGGCTTCCTTTAATTCGTCCAGTTGAGAACCAGTACTTTCAGAATCATTGGCTGGTTACTTTTGAAAGTTCATAGTACAGTATTCTTTCCTATCCCGATAGATGGCTTCCTTTAATTCGTCCAGTTGAGAGCAGTACTTTTCGTCAATTGACTGGTTACCCAGAGCTCATAGTACGAGTATTCCTTTCCTATCCCGATAGATGGCTTCCTTTAATTCGTCCAGTTGAGAGCAGTACTTTTCAGAATCAATTGACTGGTTACTTGGCAAAAGCTCATAGTACAGGATTCCTTTCCTATCCCGATAGATGGCTTCCTTTAATTCGTCCAGTTGAGAGCAGAACCTTTTAGAATCAATTGACTGGTTACTTGGCAAAAGCTCATAGTACAGGATTCCTTTCCCTAATCGATAGATGGCTTGATTTAATTCGTCCAGTTGGTAGTACTTTTTTCAGAATCAACTGACTGGTTGCCAAGCAAAAGCTCATAGTACCATCCATTGCTTTTCCTATCCCGATAGATGGCTTCCCTTTAATTTGACCAGTTGAGCAGTACTTTTCGATCCGTTGACTGGTTACTTGGCAAAAGCTCATAGTACAGGATTTCTTTCCTATCCCGATAGATGGCTTCCTTCAATTCGTTAGTTGAGGCAGGTACTTTTTCAAATCAATTGACTGGTTACTTTTAGAAGCTCTTGACGCAGTATTCCTTTTCTCTCCCGATAGATGGCTTCCTTTAATTCGTCCAGTTGAGAGCAGTACTTTTCAGAATCAATTGACTGGTTACTTTTTAAGAAGCTCATAGTACAGGATTCCTTTCCTATCCCGTCTGATGGCTTCTTTAATTCGTCCAGTTGAGAGCCAGTACTTTTCAGATCAATTGACTGGTTACTTTTAAGCTCATAGTACAGTATTCCTTTCCTATCCCGATAGATGGCTTCCTTGTAATTCGTCAGTTGGCTCAGTACTTTTCAGAATCAATTGACTGGTTACTTTTAGAAGCTCATAGTACAGGATTCCTTTCCTATCCCGATAGATGGCTTCCTTTAATTCGTCCAGTTGAGAGCAGTACTTTTCAGAATCAATTGACTGGTTACTTTTTAGAAGCTCATAGTACGGGATTCCTTTCCTATCCCGATAGATGGCTTCCTTTAATTCGTCCAGTTGAGAGCAGTACTTTTCAGAATCAATTGACTGGTTACTTTTTAGAAGCTCATAGTACAGTATTCCTTTCCTATCCCGATAGATAGCTTCCTTTAATTCGTCCAGTTGAAACGATACTTTTCACAGAATCGGTGTTGGTTGCATACTGACTCTTAAATACGGATTCCTTTCCTATCCCGATAGATGGCTTCCTTTAATTCGTCCAGTTGAGAGCAGTACTTTTCAGAATCAATTGACTGGTTACTTTTTGGCTACTGGTATTCCTTTCCCCATCCCGATAGATGGCTTCCTTTAATTCGTCCAAGTTGAAACCAAGTACTTTTTCAGAATCAATTGACTGGTTACTTGGCAAAAAGCTCATAGTACAGGATTTCTTTCCTATCCCGATAGATGCTTCCTTTAATTCGTCCAGTTGAGAACAGTACTTTTCCAGAATCAATTGACTGGTTACTTTTTTAGAAGCTCATAGTACAGTATTCCTTTCCTATCCCGATAGATGGCTTCCTTTAATTCGTCCAGTTGAAGCGAACCTTTTTGAGATCAATTGACTGGTTACTTGGCAAAAGCTCATAGTACAGGATTCCTTTCCTATCCCGATAGATGGTTTCCTTTAATTCTTTCAGTTGAGAGCAGTACTTTTCAGAATCAACTGACTGGTTACTTGGCAAAAGCTCATAGTACAAGGATTCCTTTCCTATCCCGATAGATGGTTTTCCTTTAATTCGTTCAGTTGAGAGCAGTACTTTTCAGAATCAACTGACTGGTTGCCAAACTTAAAAGCTCATAGTACAGTATTCCTTTCCTATCCCGATAGATGGCTTCCTTTAATTCAATCAGTTGAGCAGAACCTTTTAGAATCAATTGACTGGTTACTTGGCAAAAGCTCATGAGTACAGGATTCACTTTCCTATCCCGATAGATGGTTTCCTTTAATTCGTTCAGTTGAGAGCAGTACTTTTCAGAATCAGCGGCACAGTTTACTTGGCAAAAGCTCATAGTACAGGATTCCTTTCCTATCCCGATAGATGGTTTCCTTTAATTCGTTCAGTTGAGAGCAGTACTTTTCAGAGATCAACTGACTGGTTACTTGGCAAAAGCTCATAGTACAGGATTCCTTTCCTATCCCGATAGATGGCTTCCTTTAATTCGTCCAGTTGAGAGCAGTACTTTTCAGAATCAATTGACTGGTTACTTGGTAGAAGCTCATAGTACAGTATTCCTTTCCTATCCCGATAGATGGCTTCCTTTAATTCGTTCAGTTGAGAGCAGTACTTTTCAGAATCAATTGACTGGTTACTTGGCAAAAGTTCATAGTACAGGATTTCTTTCCTATCCCGATAGATGGCTTCCTTTAATTCGTCCAGTTGAGAGCAGTACTTTTCAGAATCAACTGACTGGTTACTTGGCAAAAGCTCATAGTACAGTATTCCTTTCCTATCCCGATAGATGGCTTCCTTTAATTCGTCCAGTTGAGAGCAGTACTTTTCAGAATCAATTGACTGGTTACTTTTTTGAAGCTCATAGTACAGGATTCCTTTCCGATCCTACCAGATGCACAGCATGACTTTTATGATGAAGTTCTATTTTTGTACTGCTTAGGGTTGGCTTATGTCGCTTACCCCTGATTTATTTATTTATTTATTTTTTGCTGAACATTGTTATAAACGATCCACTTGTTATAATCACCGGTTACAATTTGCTTGAAAATGGTGAATTTTCGTTGCGATTATATAGCAAACCACAGACAGAAATGCAATCTAAATGGTTCTTTTCGCTCAGAACATGTAGAACCCAAACACCATAGGGATTTGAATATCTAACCTTTACTAAAAAAAGCTCATGGTTGGTGGATTTTGATAACTTTAATATTTCTTCCAGTTTCTGCATTGTGTAATGCGGATTATTTTCAATCAATGCTTTGATTATGTCGTCAAATCTAGTGGCGGGGGGTCTGCTTGAGCGTTCTTCATCGATAAAGCTTCACTCAACTCTCAACTAATAAAACCACCTTCGTACGGTTTTTACAGCTAAAGCAACTTTACCGTACACAGCACGTATATGTTTTCTTGCTTACGAGGCATTTTTCCCTTTACAGTAATAGAACAAAGCATAAAGTGTTCAAAATGAAGCTTATAATCTCTTATTTTCATAGGGATGCAAAATTTAAACGAATAGAGTAATTTTAAAATATCTTTTAATAAAGGTAGTTTGATGTGTACTCAAATTGGAAAT
>JBBBDQ010000895.1:2047500-2130000 GCA_037127315.1 Ascarosepion bandense | reverse complement strand
ACTTAGGCGGGAATTATTCATCCAAACATGTTGGATTAAAAGTTCGACAAGCGCTGTATATTTTTATTCCAATTGTTTGAATAAAGCCTTGCACATTGTTATAAAAACTGTGGATGAACTGTCCTAAATTCATGTTGCGTAATTTTTTGCTTACTTACTTCTGATTCTCTCAGTCAATTGCAAGAACCAGATGGTGTATGTGTTAGTATAAATTTTGGTGTCTACATTCTAGTATACTTTGGAAAACTGAACGTTTCAAATATACTTAATCTGCAAAAATTGTGTACAGACACGCCTAAGAATAAAATATGAACCGGAATCTGACAGGACCATAAGATAAAGACCAAAAAGAAAAGGGTTATCAATGTTACATTTTTCTCTTTTATTAAAGCTTCATTCTCATTCTTTGAAGGGAATCATACAAGAGAAACTTGTTAGATTGGAAAGCGTTTCATTTTTGTTCTTTATCTTATCACATTTCGGAGATAGTATAACTGTAAAAGGTCAAATGTGAATGAAGACAAAAAAACTTATTTTTCTTTCTGGCATAGTCTACATATTTTGCTACCGTTGTAAGGCTTGGCTGTTTTCACTATACTCCACCATATGCCTGGGTCTTTTCCATATTTTTATTTCAATTTCCTCTGAGGAATTTTTATCATGGCAACATAATTTGCCATGATAAAATCCATCAAAAGACAAAACATGTTTGCTAAGACGAAACGCGTCGGCTAAGACAAGTTTTCTTTTTGTTATTATTCATACTTATCATATATATAGATAGATATTAAGATGGAAACCGATGAGTCCAGTGGTATGCGAAAAGAATTGAGTGCAGATTACTGAAAAGCGTCAAATGAACTCCATCAACGGAAAACGCAAATCAGTCCAAAAACCAATTAAATTTTGCTGCATTACGATTACTATACAATAGCAATGGATCAATGTGTAGTTAGAAGTAAATCGATACCTAGGCGCTTTTTAATATTCTTCTTCTTCTTCTTCTGTCTTTTTCTTCTTCATTTCTCCTTCTTTTTCTTTTCTTCTTCTTATTCTTCTCTTTTCTTCCTCTTTCTTTTCTTCTTCTTTGTTTTCTTCTTTTTTTCTTCATCTACTTTTTCTTCTTCTTTTCTTCTTTTTCTTTTTTCATCTTCCTCTTCATTTCTTCTTCTTTGCTTTCTTCTTCTTCTTTGTTTACTTCTACTTTTTCTTCTCCTTTTCTTCTTTTTCTTTTCTTCTTTTTTCCTCTTCTTCATTTCTTCCTCTTTCTTTTCTTTTCTTTCTTTTCTTCTTTTTTCTTCTTCTATTTTTCTTCTTCTTCTTTTACTTCTTCTTTTACTTCTTCTTTCATTTCTTCTTTTTCTTTTCTTCTACTTTGTTTTCTTTTTCTTCTTCTTCTTCAGGGCCATATCACGTAAAAACATTGGTTCCCGTAAGATCACCAAAGTTAAGCAGCATTGATCCTGCTCAGTAACCGCTTCGAAATGTCAGGCGCTGTATGTTTAGGTGTGCGGATGGCGTAGCGAATAACGGTTCATGACTGGAAATAGGAGAGTCGTAATATTCCCTTACGCCCACCTCGCCTCCATATTTTCTGGCTTTAAATAACCTGCAAAGTCTTGCTAAAACATAAAACTAATCATTATTATTATTATTATTATTCTACTTATTCTTGCCTATTCTTTTTGCCGCGTCTGTTTTTTTTTTGTTTTTTTACATAACATTTTCTTTCTTTCCCACTCTTCCTCTCTTTTACAGCCATTTTTCTATTCCTTCTTCCTCAGTCTTTTTCTTTTCTAATTTACCTCTTCTGACCCCTCAATCCCTCTTCTTTCTCCTTCTCCTATTTCTTCTCTTCGTCATCTTTTTTATGTTATTTTCTTCTCTTCTTGCTTCTTTTTGTCTTTTTAGTGTTTTCCCCTTAGCGCGTCTATAGTTCTCTCTTCTTTACCTCTACTTTACTAAACGTTTTCTTTTCCATTAATTCCTTCTTTTCCTGCTCTTCTTCTTCTTCTTCTTCTTCTTCTTCTTCTTCTATGTGCGCTGTCTCTTCAGGACGTAGGCGATCATGGCTTTCCACGTCTCCCTATCTCTGGTGGCTCTTAGCACGTCTTCTTCTGCTAGACCATGCAACCCTCGATCAGTCATCCACCTGATCAGGTCCTTCAAATATGTTATCCGCTGCTTTCCTCTGTCTCTTTTTCCCTCTATCTGGCCTGTTAGTATCAGGTTCTCCAAGCCCTCTTTCCTCATGCCCCAGGAACTTCAGCTGTCTCTTCCTGATGCTCAATATTAATTTCCTTTTCGTTTCCATCATTTCCAAATCCTCATCATTGCTCACATGCTCGATCCATGATATTCGCAGCATCCTTCTGTAGAACCACATTTCAGTTGCTTCAAGTGTTTCCTTCATCTTTGATGATATTGTCCAGCATTCACCACCATATTGAAAAACTGACATCTCATAGCAATCCAGTACTCTTTTCGTTGTTTATAGCAAAAGTTTCCTGTCCTCTCAATATTCTACTCAGCTTCTGGAATGCTTCCTTCACCATGCCAATTTGTCTTTGGATCTCTGTGTTGCAATTTCTTTCTTCTTTTATAACACTTCCCAGGTATTTAAATTTTTTTACCTGCTTGATTTTAGTATCCCCGAATTGTATTCGGCATATTGGGCTGCCCCTTTTACTGATGACCATGCATTCGTTTTTCTTGCAGTTTATTTGTAGTCCTTTCTTGTCACTCTCTTCAGCTACCTTCTGTGGGAGGTTTTGTAGTTTCCTTTCTGTGTCTGCTATCAGCACTCTATCATCTGCGTACCTTAGGTTGTTTAAATTGTGGCCTCCGATGACGAATCCAGACATAATTCTTTTTTCTTCTCTTCTTACTTTTTCTTTTTTCTTTTTCGTCTTTCTATCTTGTTGATCCGTCTCCATTTTCTTAGATTTTTATACTACTTTCTCTTCATTTTCTTTTTTTAACTTCTTTTTCTCTTCTCTTCTTCGTCCAAATTCGTCTTCTTTTCTTCTTCTTTCTTTTCTTTTTCCTTTTCTTCTTCCTCTTCTTCTTCTTTTCTTTCTTCCTTTTCTTGTCTTGTTGCTTCTACTTTAGACTTTTTCTCTTTTTTTTCTTATCCTTCTCATTCTTCTTCTACTTCTTTTTCTAATTCTTCTTCTTTATTTTTCCTTTTCTTCTTTTTCTAATTCTTCTTCTTCTTTTTCTTCTTCTTTAGGTCTACAAACAGCGTAAAGACGAAATTATTTCCGCAGAAATCACAACTTGATTTACATATTATTTTCTTCCTTCTGAATTCGGTCCTGCTAAAATTTGCAATTCCCTTGCTGGACCAAAGAGAAAACTTCTGAATTTATTTCGGTTTAATTCTTGGAAAATAATTTCTTTTTCGCAAAATATCATATAAATACAAAAATGATATTTTTGAAAAGGAAATTAAAATATTTCCAAAAATGGAATTTACATTCGTTAGAATAAAAATCAGTCGAAAATATGAGGTTTTGATTCATTTCAACATTTATTCGTACTGTAACTCAATTTACGCTTTCAAACTGACTTCGAGTTCATCGCCCTCCCTCTAGCTTGCTCTCTGTCTATCTATCTATCTATCTCTCCCGCACTCTTTATTTCTTTTGTCGTTTTCTTTTTCTTTTTTTTTTTTTGTACGTTGCTTTTCCTATCTCTTGTTTTCACATCAGTTCTTCTCTTCCTTCTCTATTACATTTGGGGTTGATTAAATCCATCCCCATTGCTCTCTCTCTCTCTCTCCTGCTTTCTCTCTCTCTTTCTCTGTTGCTCTCTCTCTCTTTCTCTTTCTCTCTCTCTCTCTCTCTCTCTCTCTCTCTCTCTGCGTTTATTCCCTAGTAGTCTATATCAATCGAACGATAAGACATTCTCTTACCTTGAATTGCTTTTCTCATTTTTATGTTCTGTCTTCTATCTTTCTATCTCTTTCTCTCCCTTTGCTTCTCTCTCTCTCTCGCTCTCTCTCTCTCTCTCTCTCTCTATATATATATATATATATATATATATATATATATATATCTTAGTCACTAACTCTCGCTTGTTCTGCTGCTTCGTATTCTTTTCTACTGTTTTCCTTTTTCGTCTTTTTTTTTTCTCTGTATCTCTGTATCTCTGTTTCTCTCTTGGTAACTATCATTTACTTATTTATAATCTACTCTTTCTCTCTCTCTCTCTCTCTCTCTCTCTCTCTCTCTCTCTCAGCTTTTAAACCGCAGTTTGCTTTTTCCGAGGTTTCTATCTATCTATCTATCTATCTATCTATCTATCTATCTATCTATCTATCTATCTATCTATGTAATTCCTTTTATCTGATCCTCCTCTTCTTTCTATCTATATATCTTATTCTGCTTTTATTTTCTTTTTTGGTTGTTTTTTTTTCTTTTTCATTGTATTTCTGATTATTTCTCTGTCTGTCTACATCACACTTTTTTTCTTTATACTCATTACAGTTACCCTCTCTCTCTGTGTCTTCTATACTTTTTCCATCGTCTCTCTTTCCTCTTATTCTCTTATAATGGTTTAATTAACAAACTTAATCAACATTTTTGTTAATCTTGTCACGAACGACTCAGTGAAATATCTACCAGAATATTCTGTTCAAATTTGCTTTCCTCATTCAGTATCTTTCTTTCTTTTTCTTTCTTTTTATTCTCTTTCAGTCTTTTATTATTTTTTATCATTCTTTCTTTTAATTTTCCATAACATTTTTCTCGATTTTTAATTTTTTTAGCGTCGTTTCTCTCTTTCTTTCTTTCGTTCTTTTTTCATTCTTTCTTTTTTCTTTCTTTTTCATGACGCTTTTCTTTCTTTCTTTCTTTCTTTCTTTCTTTCAGTCTTTCTTCTATTATTTTTTATTTCTTTTTTCTTCTTTTACTCTTTTTAGCTTTCTTTGTTTCTTTGTTTCTTTCTTTCTTATCATTGCATCATTTATTTCTTGGTTTCTTTTTTCTTTTTCTTTTTCTTTTTTTTTTTGTCTATGAGGAATTTTTCTCCTCGGTCTTTCTTCTTTTCTTTATATCTTCCTTTATTTCTATTTTTAATTCCTTTCGTCTTTTTTTTTTTTTTCGTGAAGCTTTTCTGTTTTTCTCATGCTCTTTTTTCTTTCCATATTTCTTCACTTCTTTCTTTTTGTTTTCTTTTGCCTATTTTTTCATTTTAGCTTTCTTTCTTTCTTTCTTTTTTTCTTTTCAATGACGCCTTCCTTTTTTCCTTATGCTGTCTCTCTCTCTCTCTCTCTCTCTCTTTCTCTATCTTTCTTCGTTTTTTTCTTTTTTCTTACATTTTTTATTCTTCCTTTTAACTTATTCTCCATCGTCTATTAGCTTTGCGTCTTTCTTTCATACTTTGATCCTTTCCTCATTTTTCTCTTTCATTCCAACTCTTTCCTTTTCTGGCTATCTCTCTTTACTTCTCTATACTTCTTTCTCCATATACTTACCTATTACTCTTTATTTTTCTTTATTGGCATGGTAACACCGTTCAAATATTTCGTTGCCATTTTGACTTTACCTTTGGCGCCCTTTTTTGTTCTTCCTCATTCTTCCCTTTTTTAAATTTTTTTATTACCTATTCACTTTTCACCTTTTCTATCATATATTCCCCTCTCTGTCTTTCTAATTCTCTATTCTTTCTTTACATCGCTGTCGCTTCCAAATACTTTTCACCTTTTCAATTTTTATTTGCATATTAATTTGACATCCATTTCTATGTCGACTAATTCGAATATTTTACACGGAAAATGATTTCTCGGCGGTCATATCAGTTCAACAATTTTATTATGGCTTCGAGCAAAAGATATCATTACCATTATTATTTCTTTACAAGGATTACTGTATTATTAGTAGTAGTGGTGGTAGTAGTATTAGTATTATTAGTAGTAGTAGTTGAAATAACGATACAGTGTGGGGGGGGGGGGGTAGAAGAGAATGTCCAAATGTCACCAAGTGTAGTTCCATAACAGATTTTTCGTCTTTTAAACTTCGTTACTTGAAAAGACTTCGATTCTTCTAATTCCACTGACTTGCGTCGTTTGATGTGAACGCAAGGCTGATTATCGCTGTCTCTTTAAGTGTTTAGATCTAAGTACGAGTAAGCGAGGGATTTCGATATACATTTCCTCGTTGGTGTCCAGGACTTTGTTTCAGAAATACGATTATCAATATGGCAAACGAGTTCGTCACTTAATCTAAAAAAAAAACAAAAAAACAAAAACAAAAACAAAACTGCACGCATTCCTTCCACTTATCAATTTATCTGTAATTGTATGATCGTCTATGTCAGTCAGTTCATATAAATCGAGTTCTCTACACCAATATATACTCTAGCTTCTACGCATCGTTCATTCAGTAATGAACTAGAACGCTCTCAGTTACTGGCGTGTGTTTAAATGGTATATCACACGCTAAAAGTCTGTCTTCTTCTACTGAGCGCCCATAGGTTAGAGGTAGAATCGTCGACTGATGTCAATTCGGTCGGGTTTCAAAAAAAAGCAATCGGATATCTAATCGTACTGATGAGCTGTGATACAGCGAAACAGAACTGTCTTCGGATGACTATATATATATATATATATATGAGCGTTTTGGAATTTGCTCGAAGCATAATGTAAGGTCTTGAAGGCTATCACAATGCGTTTAGTAAAATAAACGAAGGTAACGAAGGTGTTGGGTATTACCTATTTATGATTCATTAATATTTATTGAAAGCCACGGTCCACGAGCGGACGTGAAAACAAATTCCCCTACCCTTCTGAAGATGATATTTTGATCTCGAAATATTAATGACTAATAAATAGGTACTACCAAACACCTTCTTTACCTTCCTTTACTTTACTAAATTCATAGCCTTCAAGACCTACCCATACATATATATATATATATTTGTATGTGTCTGTGTGTATGTGTGTGTTTTTGTTAAAGAAAAGAACACACACCACTTACTTGCTACATAGGTTTTGATAGTTAGCAAGTAAGTAGTGTGTGTTCTGTTCATTAACTTACTGTTGGATCTGCATATTCAGTTCATTTGTGTGGGTTGTGCATTAAGCACTTCTTTTCAAACTACCGTTTACTGATTCAACCAGCCACTATTTGGCTAGTGTGAATCCGCTCCTGTCCCGCAGTTGAGCACTTTTGTTACGGTGTATCTTTACACGCTTCTAAAGGTTAAAAATACTCTTAAAACTACAAGTGTAAAATCTAGTACGGAATCGAAACCTGGGTAGCAATTAAAAGGTGGGTGTTCTGTTCTTTAACATATTGTTAGCTCTACTGGTCCAACCAGCCACTATTTAGCTAATATATATATATATATATATATATATATATATATATATATATTGTCATCCGCAGAGCGCATATCATATTACGCTCCCAATAGCTAGAGTGATCAAATTCATTTTTACTAAATGAGCGATGCGTACACGCTAGAGTGGCTACTGTTTTTCAAAGTCTACCTTTCTTCCAGAGTTCTCAATCAGGGTGTGAGAGCGTAATTATTGTCATCCGCAGACAGATCTGTTTCGCTGTATCACAGCCCATCAGTACGGTTAGACTCCGATTGCTACACAACCCATATATATATATATGTGTGTGTGTGTGTGTGTGTGTGTGTGTGTGTGGCTTATACTTATAAATTATTGCGTGCAGCAATACTTATAACATTAAGATGAAATCATATTGGATTATGAATTTAAAAAATTCTAATCTCTCTGTGACTATAGACATTTATAAATTAAAAGGCAATCTGTGAGTCAGTGTGTGACTGTACCCTATGCACGCCTGCATCTGGTTTTCTTCCGGGACACATTTTGAATATATGCCCCGCCATTCCGCACGCCCAACAATGTGGCTTCCTCCCTTCAACTACAACGAACAATTTCTGTCATCTACACAACAAAATGTCGGAGATATATACATCTTCTGTGACCACACCGGCCTTACTGGTCATGCATGCTATCTCCTCAACTGTACCGAAAGTAGCAAAAAAGGCCCCTATGTGGTCACAGGAAATTTTTACTGGAACTCCATGTACGCTAATCCTGGCTTTCTTGTGCCAAGGTATTCAGTTTGCAACCGAATTCATTTTGCTGTCATCGTATTCCCGGCTAGGTTTTTGGCTTCGTTTTCCGCGCTTAGTAAGATGTCCCACATGGTACGGGACTTTCTTGTCAGTATGCACGGGAAATGTTTAATGCCTTCAGGGTTTCTTCCATGTTCTTCCTGCTGACACCAATAAATTTTTGGTTTCTTACGTCTGATGTCAGCAGGGAGATCATCTTCGTCGCGATTAAACTGACCACTTCCGGTATTGCAACTATCTCGTTTTTAACAATAAATTCCTTGTGTTTTTCTTGCATTTGCACGTAATAGTGCGCATTCTTTTTTTATAGAAGATTTTGCCCATACTGACGGTGAGGGGGTCACCGTCGGCACAGCATCAGAGGTTGATGGCTGGGGAGATGAAGCCATAATTGGGCTTGCCCTCTGCAAAGCCACAAAAAGTTATCGACACAAAAGTTCAGAAATAAAACCAGACGGGCAACAAAGACAAATACAACAATGGTTAAACAAAAATGACGTACTCACTAGTAACACTTAGAAAATTCCGATAGCAATATGACACGCAAAACCAACCACTGTTTTACACACTGTCGTTCTCCCTAGGCAGGATCATTTGTATACCTTAGACGAGTCCATTTATATATGTAAAACGGAGTGACTCCCCGAACAGTGACAAATAGTTATATTTACATAAATCGAAGGGAGATTTTCTTAGATAAATACACTATGAAGTTGAGTCATATATAATTTTTTTTTTTTTGGTTTCTGCAATCTTTATTTTTTCTTTCCAGTTGCGTCATTCTTCGACCCATTTTGTTTGATTTTTGTGTTAGCTGTTATTTTTGCTGACTCTTTGAGGTTTGCATATTTTTTCATAAGGGCAATTGGGTTGAATCATAAATAATTTCTGTTTTGGTATCTCAGTGCCATTTTTCAACAAAACAAAGTTACATTTTATTCCTTCTACTGTTAATAAATTATTTTATTTACATTGAACCCTCTTGGTTGGAAAACTTTTAATACTTAGCTTAAAACAATTGGGATCTCCTTTGTCATTTTACCATCAAGCTGCTTTCTTTTGGATATATATCCCTCCTGTCATACTCATAGAGAAAGAGACAATAGCAAGGCAGCGTCGGCTCAGTTCATTTTCTTTACTACCATTTATTAAACTTTATTAACCATTATAAAAGTTGTTGCCACGTGTTTGCTCTTTGAGATTGACTTATTATTTCTTTTTTGAAATAATTGTGTTGTCAAGTAGTGAAGAATATATATATATATATATATATATATATATATATATATCACACGCGCGCGCACACACACACACACACACACACATATATATATATATATATATATATATATATATATATATATATAAGAAAACGTGACACATATTTGAACTGTTACAAATCCAGAATATATTTGATCAGTTGTAAAAATTACAAACTGCATCTTCAAACCTACAAATAGTTTAATTCAATTCAAAGTAGTCAAACAATTTATTTATTTATTTTTTGCCATACAGGAGAGAACTTAGGTGAAGGGTAGAAGAGTATACAGTTAAACATTGAAAGCAACAAATATCGGAAAACTCACAAAAATAAAGAACACTTATACCAATTCACATATATACAAAAAATCTTAGGATAAAAATAATATACAAGAACGAGAGAATAGCTATAATCACCCACAAAATAAACAGACGCAGCCATAACTATAAGAGGTTATATATACACATAATAATATTACCACAATAATACAAAAGTAAAAAATAACCGAACTAGAAAAAAAAAAGAAATAGAATTGTAAAAAGAAAGAAAGAATAAAAAAGAAAATATGTTCTAGAGACTATAATAAAATGATGGTCGTAAATAATTGACAATCACAAACAATTTTAAAAGTTAAAAATAATAATTAATGCTTCACAAGAAAATTTGTTTTAAATTAAGAAAAAAGATTCATAAAGAAGAAGATTCACAAAATAATCATAAAGACAAAAAAATAAATTTTAAACAAGACTAAAAGGAAAATAATAAAGCATTACAGACATAAATGAAAAAGAACCTTCATAGTAAAAACTAAAAAAAAATTAGTCACAAGTGATTAACTATCCCCAAAACACAAGTTTTTAAATATAAATACAAAATAGATAAAAATAATAAAATAAAACTAAGAGAGTGGATACACAAAAGAAAAAAAACAGTTGAATTTTCTAGAACATTATTGGAAAATAACATCCAGTCGTACTAAACAGGTCATTTAAATTTATTTTTGGGACGGCATTTAAAGACATCTTTAATACGTTGGTTTAAAAACTGGTTATTACATGTAAAATACTCGTGGATAAGAAATACACTCAATAATATCAAGTATGAACACAACTACAAGATGCTGGCCGTGTATGTAAAATAAAACATTAATATAACTTAGATATATTATAACTAAATTAAATATTATACATTAAACGAGTTTACTCTGCCCGTAAAAAATGACGGCAAAATATTTCAGAACATTATATATATATATATATATATCCTCTCAATTATAATAAAGACCGTTGTGTATTTATTTTTTCTAATAAGTATATATATATATATATATATATATATATATATATATCTATATATATATATATATAATGTTCAGTTATGTGTTACGTTTTCATATATATATATATGTGTGTGTGTGTGTGTGTGTGTGTGTGTGTGTGTGTGTGTGTGTGTGTGTGTGTGTGTGTGTGTGTTACAAAAAAGTGGAAGGACAGGTTGTAGTATCAACATGTCTAAAAAGAAGACTAACGCTAAATCTCTCTGATCATAGCTGTATTATGTCTCATTTAAATACACATGGGAACCTACCAAACTCTATCTGAAACTCTTCTATTTGAAAGTTAACATTCAACATGGCCGTTCATATTGACTTTTCTAACGATTTCTTGTTTATCAGTCATTAAACCAATCTTTTACGTGA
The DNA here is from genome assembly GCA_037127315.1 of Ascarosepion bandense. Classification (NCBI taxonomy): domain Eukaryota; kingdom Metazoa; phylum Mollusca; class Cephalopoda; order Sepiida; family Sepiidae; genus Ascarosepion; species Ascarosepion bandense. Next base: position 2,118,919 of record JBBBDQ010000895.1, on the reverse strand, counting down.
TCTGTCTCATTACTTTACCGACCTCTCCATCTTTTTCAGATTAATCAACATCAACAAATTATTTTATCGCTCTGATTTCAAATTTCTTTATTAATCAACTCATTACAAAACCTTTCACCACGTCGCTAACTGACAATGTCTGACAACGAATCTATCTGGCTGTCATTGTCCATTCTTACTTTTCTTAATTATTTCCTCGTCTGTCGTTATGTCTTGCAAGCTAGCTATCTAGCTATATATTTATCTACTCAGTTTGTTCTTATCTATCTGTAGATCAAAATATTTCCATATCTATCTATCTATCTATCTATCTATCTATCTATCTATCTATCTATCTATCTATCACGGTCTGTTTCTGTATTTATCTTTAAGTCTTTTGTTTTTGGTCGTTGCTTCTTTTATCATATCTACTATTGTTTTCTATGTAAGTCACCTCTACTCTCTCTCTCTCTCTCTCTCTCTCTCTCTCTCTCTCTCTGTTACTCTTCAGTTATTTTTTTTAATCATATCACCACAAGCAAGGCGGTAACGCCACTGATGCGCAGGAGGCTACGTAAGGGTAAAAAGAATGGAAAAGAGAAAGCCGGAAACCACATCCTAAACAGGGAACAAAGGATGAGCCTCTTCATCTATTCAATAGACGTGGGTGGAGTGTGAACCGGGCGATAGTTTAGTCTATCTACTCCAATTGAAAAAAATAAAGAGAGAAAAGAGTGAAATGATTGGAAAAGAGAAAACCGGAAACCGCATCCTAAACAGGAAACAAGGGATGAGCCTCTTCACCTGTTCAAAAGATGTGGGTGGAGTGCGAAATTGAGTTTTCTCGGTGACAGGCATCTCGGTGACACTACATATATATAACACGCTAAAATTTCCCCCATCTCATTCCATGCGCCCATGGCTTAGGGCATAAGGCATAGGGACTGCGACTGACACCAAATCGGTCTAGTTTCGATCCCGGTCGCGTTTTCGATCCCGGCTGGTAGCAAGTGGATGTGTCTATCCACACTGATGAGCTGTGATACAGCGAAACAGGCTTGTATGTTGATGACTAATATATATATATTGGAAAAATGGAAAACCTGTAAAAATGGAGATGGTAATCCAAAACAATTATCTAATCAATATAAAATATTAAATAAATAAAAATAAAGATCCCAGTGGATGTTAATTAAAGCAGTAATTATAGAATTAAAAATAACTATCCAGTTAAAGGTACATGTCTGTCTGAAAAAGTGATATGTCAATCAAATATTTTTGCTAAAGAATATAATAAAAAAGAAAAGAATATTTTGGAATTTCTGCCGGACCTTGGAAACAGAGATTTTGTAATCACAAATATTCCCTCTCTAGCCCCCCCACCCCACTTAAATCTCAGTGTGCTCTGTCTAAATATTTCTGGGAATTAAAAAATAGATGACATTCTCCACAGATTGAATGAAAGTTTATAGGAGAAGTCATAAACACTTATTAGCTTTAGAAATAGAAGCTTAGATGAAAACATAAAAATAATTAAATTCAATCGTAATAACCAGCGTTTAAAACAACGAATTAAAGTTATTTTTAAATGCCGTCCAAAAAATAAATTTAAATGACCTGCTTAGTAAGATTGGACTTTATCTTTGCCATAATGTTCTAGAAAATGCAACCGTTTTTTGTTTTTTTTTTTCTCTTTTGTGAATCCGCTTTTTTAGTTTGATTTTATTATTTTTATCTATTATTATTTTTTATTTCTACTGAAAATTTTGTGTTTTTTTTTTAGTGGGGATAGTTAATCACTTGCAGATGTGTGTTGTGGTGCAGTGGATATTGGCTCGGAACGAGAAATCGGGGAGCCGAGTTCAAATTCCAGTTGAATTCACTGCATTCACTTACACCCAAATATCCTTGAGAAAGGTAATTAATCCGTCTCTTCCTTCCAGTTATGGGTTAAATAACAGGACAGATTGGGTTCTATAGCCTTGGCTGGCAACCAGTCTACCGCAGAAAGCAATGGTAACCTACTGCGGGATAATCTTCTGCCCAGCCATTCATGTCTCTTTCGAGACATGATCGCCCAAGCGTGTTTCACGTGTGGCACTTACCTGACTGACTGAATCACTTGTGACTTATTTTCTTTAGCTTTTACTGTTTAGATTCGTTTTCATTTATGTCTCTAATTCTTTATTATTTTCTTTTTAGTCTTGTTTAAAATTTATATTTTTTTGTCTTTATGATTATTTTGGAAATCATCTTCTTTATGAATCTTTTTTCTTAATTTAAAACAAATTTTCTTGTGAAGCATTAATTATTATTTTTAACTTTTAAAATTGTTTGTGATTGTCAATTATTTACGACTATCATTTTATTATAGTCTATAGAACATATTTTCTTTTTTATTCTTTCTTTCTTTTTACAATTTCATTTCTATTTTTTTTTTTTTAGTTCGGTTATTTTTTACTTTTGTATTATTGTGTGCCTATATAACCTCTTATAATTATGGCTGCGTCTGTTTATTTTGTGGGTGATTATAGCTATTCTCTCGTTCTTGTATATTATTTTTCTTCTAAGTTTTTTTGTATATATGTGAATTGGTATAAGTGTTCTTTATTTTTGTGAGTTTTCCGATATTTGTTGCTTTCAATGTTTAACTGTATACTCTTCTACCCTTCACATAAGCTTCTCTCCTCTGTGACAAAAAAAAAAAATATTTGAATGTCCTGAGTAAAATTAAACTATTTGTAGGTTTGAAGAAGCAGTTTGTGATTTTTTAAATTTATATATTATTAATTATTACGTAACATGTGCAAACTAAAAACTACTACAAAATTGCACATTTTGTTTCGACATTGGAAGACTAATATCTTTTCAGATAGTTAACAATGGTGGTTGCCATTAATAATAAATATAAATTGCTCTACTTTTATATTGAGCATTGTTTTAAATTAATGTTTTGAACGTTTGCAATTATTTTCTTCGTTCCTATTCATTTGAAATATATATATATATATATATATATATATATATATATATATATATATATATATAGTCATCCGCAGACAGATCTGTTTCGCCGTATCACAGCTAATTAGTACTGTTGTATATCGACAAACAACAAACACGCATATATATAAAAATATGAAGTTATATTTTTATTAATGACGATGGACCGTGTAGAATAGGGAACAGAGAATTGAGAGAGCGCGCTTCAAATGGGTTGACGGGAGTGTAGTCGTATCTGTTGTGTCTCTCTTCACCGGCCGATCTCTGTCGCTCCTCTACTACTACTGGCGAATCCGTGTGCCGAGGTCTTTTTATAATCTCCAGAACCGGGACTTTTTCTTCCGGTTTTGCCTCGCCCACGCACGCCCACGTAATTCTCAGAGACACCTGTTCTGTTTGCCTCTGTAGTTATTTCCGCTGCTGCCGGAAATAAGGTCAAACAAACATCCGTTCCTTTCAACGACCGGAAACACCCTCGCTTGCACCAGCCTTCCTCGGGTGGGGCCAGATTGTTATACTACAGTACGGTTAGACTCCGACTGATTTTTTACCCAAGATTGAAACCCGAATAAATGTCGTCAGTCATATATATATATATATATATATATATATATATACGTTTATCAACCTGTTTATTGCTTTGTCAATGCATAATAGCCTCAGCCGGTATTTTTCTCAATCAATTATTTTTTCTCTAACCATTACCGTCAAGGAAGCACGTAAATTACTTTTAATTAAGAGACATATTTTATCCTTCACAAATCTCGCCAAACAACCGTCCAGGTATTTTGTATAAACAATGGAAGTGTTTATTTTCTTCACTTTTTTATGCGAAATATAGTTTTGGATTTAAGCCTGACTTTTGTCTTTCCTAATAATCAGAAATCAAAACTTATTGCAATCTATGATGACAAATTTTGATTATTAAATGCATAATATAAAAGCATTTCCTAGTATTTTATAGTAAGAATGCACTGAAATCTGGAAGTATAACTGACACTTTTAATTCATTCCTTTCTTTATCTCGACTCGATGCGTCTATAAAAAATAAGCTTTATATCATAATAAATACCTTTGGACGAAACCCGAACTAATCTCCAATAATTTGAGATCTTCCCTTCTGTAGATACTGTTTTAACATAATTCAATGGTAATAAAATATCTTTTTATCTAGTCGTGGCTGGTAAATCCTGTCTATTTTTTCATGGTATTTTTTAACCATTTTCATACAAGAAAAGCCTAAATGCTACTAGTACACAGGTTATTACAGAGAGGGAAAGTGAAAGAAAAAACTGGTTATAGTGGTTATTAAGAACAGGATAAAAGTTAAAGAAGATAGAAGGTGACGGTTGACGTTGCATTTAATTTTTTAAGCTTGTCGCTATCCGGGAAGAAAGGAAACGTAAGGAAGTTCTAGAATTGCAAGAAAGGAAAGTGTTCGGGTAGAAGTGGCGGTTACATTGAATTATTTCAACGGTAAAATAGTGGGACCTATATGCCAATCGAGTAGAACGTTTGAATTCCTGTAGTCGTGTCAGCACGGCAAAAAGCCCGTCAGAACAATTGTCATGAAAATATTTGTAGAAAAACCAGAGGGAATCCACGTCCCGTCGTTAAGAAAGTGACTAAATTCGAGATGCAGAATCGATTTCTTCTTTGGATTTTGTCAAGAAACTCGAGATGGATATCAAAAGTAACAGACCAGATATGACAACAGTATTTAATGTACGGACAATGGTAAATGTGCTAGATGGACTCTGACAAGAAAAACACTTTCTCCACGACTTAGTGATCCAACTTTCCTTGCAGTAAATGCAGCTATTGATTAGATGTAGTGAGACCAAGTAGATGTGTGCTTCTTTTCAATTAATGCTGATGGCATGTAGCAAATTTTATCTATGGGTGTTAAATGAGAGCATTTTTGTTTTGGAGGTGAAGCATTAAAATTTACAAGCCATCTCCTGTCCCAGTTAACCTCTTATTGAAGTTTCTTTATCTATATTAACCATCTCCCCCGATGTAATAAGATCCCAAGTAGGCATATACGCTGACGACACTGCGGTTTACTCGCGTCTCGATCAAAAATCTGCTGAGGCTGAGAAAGCAAACCTAACTGCCGAGCTTGAAAAGGACCTCCAATCCGTGCTGGACTGGGGTAAGAAATGGTTCGCAAATTTTAATGCTTCCAAAACGAAGCTGCTATCTATTAACCATCACAGACAATCGTTCCTCCCTCCCATTAACATGGATCAGGCTTCTCTCCCTGAAAGTAAAACACTGCGCCTCCTTGGATTAACCCTCACATCAGAACTTAAGTGGAATAACTATATAGAATCCATAACCAAATCCGCTGCTAAGAAAAATAGATGCTACCAATTTCAGTCTGGTTAATAACATTAACCAAGTCGGAAAATTAATTACGGTCAGACTATATATTACCGACCGAGTCAGTAAGTTACAAACAAAAGAGGCATATGTCTTATTAAAGGACCATAAACCAGACTTTTGAGCAAAACCATCTACACGTTTGATTAACCCCACAAGAACGGAAGTTGGCAAAATTAGTAAAACAATTCTAGAAAGGATCAACAGATCTATTAAATGTACAATCGGACTCAAGCAATGGATTATAGTATAATATAATATAGTACCATCAGACTCATGCAATGGATTAATACCACAGATGTCATCAACTGGTTTAAGACCATCCATAATAAAGGTAACTGTTCCTTGATCCAATTTGACATTATGGAATTTTACCCATCCATTTCTAAGGACCTGTTTACCTTGGCTTTGGAATTCGCCAAAGAGTACTCCGATATTTCTACTGGCGAAATGGATACTATTCTAAAATGTAGAAGTTCTGTTCTAATCTATAATGATGAACAATGGATACAAAGACCTCTGATGAATATTTTGACATAGCAATGGGTTCCCTAGACTCTGATCTTGTAGGACTATTTATTCTCTACAATTTAACCGCTTACGAGAACATAAATACGGATAGTATAGGTCTATATAGAGACGATGGTTTAATGGTTGTCAGAGGTCCCACTAAAATTAAGGTAGATCGTATTAGGAAGACTATACACAGAGAATTAAAGAGCTTAGGGCTTAAAGCTGAAATTACCACCAATATTAAACAAGTAGACTTCTTGGATGTTAATCTGGACCTTAATAACAATTCTTTCCAACCTTGCATGAAGGCCAACTCCAACCCAATATACATAAACCCTAATTCTAACCATCCCCCATCGGTCATTAAACATATGCCATCCTCTATTGAATCTAGACTCAGCAACAACTCAACTAGCAAAGTAATGTCTGATAAACATAGTAAATTTTATAATTCTGCACTTAGAAACAGCGGCTATAAGAATGCTAACATAAAATACAGAAACCCTACTAACAATACTAATAGCACGAAGAAAAGAAAATCTAGAAAATCATATGGTTTACCCCGCCCTACAATTTGATGCGTAAAACTAAATTAGGACATAAATTCTTAAGCTTAGTTGACAAACACTTTCCGAAAACCAATCCTCTTAGCAAAATATTTAACAATAATACACTTAAGTTAAGCTACAGCTGCACTGATAACCCGGAAAAATTACTAAAAAACACAAAAACAAAATCCTCAATAAATATTATAACAAAAAAACCATTGTAAATCGCAATGCTCAAAGAAATCGCAACAAGGACACAGGAACCAACACCAAGGATTGTAACTGTAGAAAACCTCAAGATTGCCCCCTACATAACAACTGTCTAGTTGACTCCATAGTTTATCTCTGCACCGTTTCCACAATTGAGAATCCCAAAACTATAAAGTTCTACATAGGTTCCACTAAAAATACGTTCAAAACTCGCTTATATCAACACACACTATCCTTCAATAATAATTCTTATAAATACAGTACTTCATTATCAAAATACTACTAGTCTCTAAAGGAAAAATAAAACACCCACGGTTAAATGGAAAATCCTCGCAAGGGCCCGAACCTGCAACTCCCTACATGCACCTTGCTACCTTTGTCTCAATGAAAAAATAGAAATCATCAAATTTGTGGACAAGGTTAAACAGTTAAACCAGAGAAATGAGCTCACAGTCCACTGTAAGCATAGCTCAGCATTTACATTAAAGTCCTGGTTATAGTGGTAATATATATATATATATATATATATATATATATATATATATATACAAATACGCATACACATGCACGCACATGTGCGGGCGTGCGGTACTCCACCCGACATCGATTTTCGGGGAGCCAAGGATCTATAAATAGTGAAAAAACTGTGTGGGACAAAGGCCCTAAGAATCACGGTTATCGGTTATTGGTAAGACAGTCGTTGCTATGGCGAAGAGTGATGACTCTGGCCGACCAATCGGTATGATATGAACTCTGTCATGCATTAGCGTGATAATCGATATCGCTTTCGATGACCCATAGCTGTTCAGGTATGCGTTCACCATTGGGTTTGGTATTTACAAAGCTTTGTGGTATTGATGTATGCCGGATCGTGCACCAATGGGAGCCTCTTGGGGCGTTCGGGTCGGACGGGAGTACCCATCAAGTATAGGTAGATTAATGTCTAAATGTTATTGTATACATATGTATGTGTCTGTGTATATGAGTGTGCCTATAGAGAGAGATATATATGCGTGGCTGTATGTATGCATATGTATGTGTACACGTGTATGTATGTGTGCACTTGTGTATGTTTGTGCGTGTATGTGTGTACGCATGTGTACGTGCATGCATGCCTATGTGTGTATTTTCATGCACGCATGAGAGTGTGTGCATTTGGGCGCACGTCTGTCCTCCCATACTGGTCAAGTATACAAGTATCCGCACCACTTACTGATGTGTATGTACGTGTATTCCCTTTACTTGTTGGATTATGTATGTATATCTGGTTCAGATGTACATATGCTCTTGTGCGGATACATGTGTGTGCTCGTATGAGTGGATATGGATGCCTATACGTACGTGAATATGTGTACATATGTTTATTCATATATATATGTATGTATGTGTGTTGTATGTATGCATGTATGAACATTTGATAGTATGACAGATGTTATATCAGGTCTCATACCTTTCGACCGTCTAACAAACTGTAGTAACTAAAATATGAATTCAAAATATTATAGACCCCCACTATGAACAGCAGTTCAGGGCTATTTGCTGATGCTGTATATGAGTATATGCACATGTGTGTGTATGTGTGCATGTATGTGCGCGCACACGCGTGCGAGTACGTGTATATGTGCATACGTGTATTTTTATGTGGATGTATGTCTATATATGTATGTGTGTGTTTGTATATATTTAAATACTTTAATCCAAGCGGAAAAAGCAGGAAGGTAAATTCCAAAACCCGATCCTAATTAATATACGCTACGATGTTTTCTTTTGACTCGTTGACCTGGCTAAAGAGTATCAATTTCATGAAAATCGCCTTATCTATCTGGTTCATCGGAAGATTTATATGTCACGGCCGTGGCGTGCGTGTATGTGTCTGTGTGCTCGTAGTCAGCGTAAAATACATACAAGTATGTATACTATTATTGAATTATAATTTTAGCAACAAGAACAAAGTAGATATAAGTATTAATTAATAATAATAATATGACTTCAAACAAATCTTAATAACAATACCCACCAAAATTAACCTTAAGCGTGCCCGCATATTTTCCAAATGAGAAGTTGCTTTACTCTGATTGGTCCACATTGTATATACAATAATACCTCCCTGATTAAAGGGGCCATGCTCGTTTTCAGACTTTTAAACCATTCATTTAAGAACTATCACATCACTTGACAAGACACAAAAGTGTTGAAACAAAATGGCTACTTTTGTAGTGATATTGTAACATATCCATGTTATAATTTATGAATAAACAATATTATTAGCTCTACTTTTGTATTGAGCACTTTTTTAAAAATAGTGTTTCTTTGGACAAGGAATATTATTCAAACAATACTTTTATATATATATATATATATATATATATATATATATATATATATATATATATAAAAAATCATTGCACTAATAGCAAGGCAGGAATCATACTGATACGCAGGAAGCTACTGACAAAGAAAATCATATCAAAGGAATGACGAAAAAAGGATGGAAATTTGATGGCACTTAAGAGATAAATGGAATTTAGGGAGATAAAAGATGGCAATTGACGTTGCATTTAAACTTTTCGGGATCGTAGCTATCAGGGAAGCAAGTAAACAGAAGGGAGTTCCACAGTCAGGAAGTTCGAAAAAAGAAATGTTAAAGTAGAATATAATATGGTTAGGCAGAAGACTGATGCGCAGGGGGCAACATAAGATGTAGTGCTTACATTTACATCAAGGCTGTGCAACCGGTACTGTATTTATTCAAATAAGCGTATATTTTCTGTCAGATCACGCACCTTTTTATTATTTTTTCTATTTCAATCTACTATTTGAAAGTAAACTCGTTAATCAACAGATCTGATTATATTTATTTATCTGAAGGCGTTCTGTGTTATTCTATCAGTCAAGCAGCCTATTACGTGATCTATCTGGTTATGGCTTGTCTCTTATCCATCTTTTTTATTTAATTGTTATTCGGTGTTCCGCTGTCATGATCAAGAAAAGTTTCATAGTGGAAATCTTGAGATGTGTCTTTTGTCGAAAATATTTCTGGTTACAGGTTGAATAATTTATTGACCGAGGCCCGAGTCGACTAAAGCGATTTAATCGATAAAAATAAAATAAAATAAATTTCTCAATAATGTCCCATCGAAATAAATGACAAGCTCTGCATGTCTGAAAACTCTATCTAAATATATTATACCTTATTAGAATCAGTCCTTCATGATTCTTGAACATTCAGAATTAGTATGTGTATCGGGATAAGGAGGGGGAGGGAACAGATGAAAATTTTACTTTTCAAATAAGTAAAAAATATTTGTCATCATTTCCCAGATAAAGGTTTGTAATTACTTACACTATATTTTTTGGACTTTTGTCCTCATTTTTATTGCCATATTCACACTTTCAGTAACTTTTTTATATTTCTGAGATGTGGTATTGTAATTATTTCCACTATTTATATTTTTTCAACTGTTGTCCCCAATTTTATTACCATATTCACCTACTTCAGCATATTTTTGATATTTCTGAGATGAGGTATTGTAATTATTTCCACTATTTATATTTTTGGACTGTTGTCCCCATTTTTATTGCCATATTCACTTTCTTCATCATCTTTTGATATTTCTGAGATGAGGTATTGTAATTATTTCCACTATTTCTATGTTTGGACTGTTGTCCCCATTTTTATTGCCATATTCACTTTCTTCAGCACCTTTTTATATTTCTGAGATGAGGTATTGTACTTATTTCCACTATTTATATTTTTGGACGGCTGTGCCCATTTTTATTGCCATATTCAATTTCTTCATCATCTTTTGATATTTCTGAGATGAGGTATTGTAATTATTTCCACTATTTCTATGTTTGGACTGTTGTCCCCATTTTTATTGCCATATTCACTTTCTTCAGCACCTTTTTATATTTCTGAGATAAGGTATTGTAATTATTTCCACTATTTATATTTTTGGACGGCTGTGCCCATTTTTATTGCCATATTCACTTTCTTCATCATCTTTTGATATTTCTGAGATGAGGTATTGTAATTATTTCCACTATTTCTATGTTTGGACTGTTGTCCCTATTTTTATTGCCATATTCACTTTCTTCAGCACCTTTTTATATTTCTGAGATGAGGTATTGTAATTATTTCCACTATTTATATTTTTGGACCGCTGTGCCCATTTTTATTGCCATATTCAATTTCTTCAGCATCTTTTTATATTTCTGAGATGAGGTATTGTAATTATTTCCACTATTTCTATGTTTGGACTGTTGTCCCCATTTTTATTGCCATATTCACTTTCTTCATCATCTTTTGATATTTCTGAGATGAGGTATTGTAATTATTTCCACTATTTCTATGTTTGGACTGTTGTCCCCATTTTTATTGCCATATTCGCTTTCTTCATCATCTTTTGATATTTCTGAGATGAGGTATTGTAATTATTTCCACTATTTCTATGTTTGGACTGTTGTCCCCATTTTTATTGCCATATTCACTTTCTTCAGCACCTTTTTATATTTCTGAGATGAGGTATTGTACTTATTTCCACTATTTATATTTTTGGACGGCTGTGCCCATTTTTATTGCCATATTCAATTTCTTCAGCATCTTTTTATATTTCTGAGATGAGGTATTGTAATTATTTCCACTATTTCTATGTTTGGACTGTTGTCCCCATTTTTATTGCCATATTCACTTTCTTCATCATCTTTTGATATTTCTGAGATGAGGTATTGTAATTATTTCCACTATTTCTATGTTTGGACTGTTGTCCCCATTTTTATTGCCATATTCACTTTCTTCATCATCTTTTGATATTTCTGAGATGAGGTATTGTAATTATTTCCACTATTTCTATGTTTGGACTGTTGTCCCCATTTTTATTGCCATATTCGCTTTCTTCATCATCTTTTGATATTTCTGAGATGAGGTATTGTAATTATTTCCACTATTTCTATGTTTGGACTGTTGTCCCCATTTTTATTGCCATATTCACTTTCTTCAGCACCATTTTATATTTCTGAGATAAGGTATTGTAATTATTTCCACTATTTATATTTTTGGACGGCTGTGCCCATTTTTATTGCCATATTCAATTTCTTCATCATCTTTTTATATTTCTGAGATGAGGTATTGTAATTATTTCCACTATTTCTATGTTTGGACTGTTGTCCCCATTTTTATTGCCATATTCACTTTCTTTAGCACCTTTTTATATTTCTGAGATAAGGTATTGTAATTATTTCCACTATTTATATTTTTGGACGGCTGTGCCCATTTTTATTGCCATATTCGCTTTCTTCATCATCTTTTGATATTTCTGAGATGAGGTATTGTAATTATTTCCACTATTTCTATGTTTGGACTGTTGTCCACATTTTTATTGCCATATTCACTTTCTTCAGCACCTTTTTATATTTCTGAGATGAGGTATTGTAATTATTTCCACTATTTATATTTTTGGACCGCTGTGCCCATTTTTATTGCCATATTCAATTTCTTCAGCATCTTTTTATATTTCTGAGATGAGGTATTGTAATTATTTCCACTATTTCTATGTTTGGACTGTTGTCCCCATTTTTATTGCCATATTCACTTTCTTTCATCATCCTTTTGATATTTCTGAGATGAAGGTATTGTAATTATTTCCACTATTTCTATTTTTGTTTGGACTGGTTGTCCCCATTTTTATTGCCATATTCGCTTTCTTCATCATCTTTTGATATTTCTGAGATGAGGTATTGTAATTATTTCCACTATTTCTATGTTTGGACTGTTGTCCCCATTTTTATTGCCATATTCACTTTCTTCAGCACCTTTTTATATTTCTGAGATGAGGGATTGTAATTATTTCCACTATTTATATTTTTGGACCGGCTGTGCCCATTTTTATTGCCATATTCAATTTCTTCAGCATCTTTTTATATTTCTGAGATGAGGTATTGTAATTATTTCCACTATTTATATTTTTGGACGGCTGTTGCCCCATTTTTATTGCCATATTCAATTTCTTCATCATCTTTTTATATTTCTGAGATAAGGTATTGTAAATTATTTCCACTATTTATATTTTTGGACGGCTGTTGCCCTACCCCTTTTTATTGCCATATTCAATTTCTTCAGCATCTTTTTATATTTCTGAGATGAGGTATTGTAATTATTTCCACTATTTATATTTTTGGACGGCTTGTGCCCCATTTTTATTGCCACATTCACTTTCTTCAGCACCTTTTTATATTTCTGAGATGAGGTATTGTAATTATTTCCACTATTTATATTTTTGGACGGCTGTGCCCATTTTTATTGCCATATTCAATTTCTTCATCATCTTTTTATATTTCTGAGATGAGGTATTGTAATTATTTCCACTATTTCTATGTTTGGACTGTTGTCCCCATTTTTATTGCCATATTCACTTTCTTCAGCATCTTTTGATATTTCTGAGATGAGGTATTGCAGTTATTTCCACTGTTTATACCGTTTTTTATCCTTTACTTTCTTTCTTTCTAAGCTTCCACCTTCTCATTCTCATTCTCATATTTTGTCCCTTTCGTTATTTCGTATTCTTTCTTTCTTTCTATCAGGCGCCTGCTCATATTCCAATACTTCTTCAAATTTTTCCTCCGTAGATCAGCATTCTCTCTCGCTTTTTACAATTCTATGGTTATCACGATTAATTTTCCCTCTGTCGACAACCTATCGCAAAATGATAATGTAAAAGAATCAATTGGAAACATTACCTCCTGTATGTGCGTTGTGGTACAGTGGATTTCGGTTCGAAACGACAAATCGAGTAACCGAGTTCGAATTCCAGTTGAATTCCTTGCATTCGCTTACGCACAAATTGTCTTTGGAAAGGTATTAATCCATCTCTTCCCTCCAGTTATTGGTTAAATAATAGGACAGATTGGGTTCTATAACCTTGGCTGGAAAACAGTCTATCGCAAAAAGCAATGGCAACCTACTGCGAGATAAGTTTCTGCCAAGTCAGTCATGTCACTTTAGAGAGATGTTCGCTCAAAGCGTGTATCACGTATGGCACTTAACTGACTGACCCCCGCATAAAGACGCATAAATAACCGGTTATCATCCTCTTGCATACTAAATTCTCACGCCTTGGTTTTCTTTTACTTCTTTATATGTCGCGTCCATCTAGGATGTAGTCGATCATGGCTCGCCGCAACTTCTTGTCTTTTGTAGCTCTTAATTTTTTTATTTCTCCTAAACACTGTTCCGTTATTCTTTTATTTAATCTTACTATGTTATGCGTTTTTTTTCTGCTATTCCTCTTGCCCTCTATCCGTCCCGTGAGTATCAGATTTTCCAAGCCTTCCTTCCTCATTATGTGCTCACAAACCTCAAATGACTTTTTCTGATGTTAAGTATTAGTTTCTTTTTTGTTTCTAATTTCTCCAAAATTTCTTCGTTGTTCAGTCCATAATATCGTTAGCATCTTTCTGTGGAAGCACATTTCAGTTGCTTCCAGAATTTGCTTCCATATAGTTTAGCAGTCTTTTCATTGTTTCCAAAAATACTTTCCTGTCTGTCAATACTCAGCTTGCCTTTTAGACTGCATCCTTGTCCATCCCAATATACTTTCAGGTATCAGTGCCGCATATTCCACCATGTATTAGAATATTTAAGCTTGAATTTAGGCAATTAAAGCACTAACGAGGAAAGCTTATTGGAGTAATTGCCATTACAATATTTTTTAGAAAAGAGACGTGACAGAAGATTAGATGTCAGGTCAGGATCGATTACATTACAGAGCCTTCTTTGGAATTTGTCAAGAATCTCCAGATATATAGCAGAAGCACCAACCAAATATGGCAGCAATATTCAATGCATAAACAAATGACTGATTTATGTCTCATTGAATCATATACGTTTCTTGTCCTCTCTTTCTGCAATTCCTTCTACGGAGTATGTCAAGAATCTCCACATATATAGCGGAAGCACCAGACCAAATATGGCAGCAATACTCAATGCATAAACAAATGGCTGATTTATGTCTCATTGTAAGTAACAAGAAAGAACCAGAAATAGACTGCAAGAAAACCGAATGCATGGTCATCAGTAAAAAGGGCAGCCCAAAATGCCAAATACAGGTCGGGGATACCAGAATCAAGCAGGTACAAAAATTTAAATACCTGGGAAGTGTTATAACAGAAGACGGAAAGTGCGACACAGAGATCCGAAGGCGAATTAGCATGGCGAAGGAAGCATTCCAGAAGTTGAGTAAAGTATTAAGAAACAGGACAATTTTGCTAGAAACTAGGAAGCGAGTACTGGATTGCTATGTGATGTCGGTTCTCTAATATGGCAATAAACGCTGGACAATATGATGAAAGATGAAAGAAAAACTTGAAGCCACTGAAATGTGGTTCTACAGCAGGATGCTTCGGATATCATGGAAATAAAAAAGATCTTTTTCACGACAAGAGAGAGCAACCAATAATACGCAAAGATGAGGATGAACCGGAAATATTAAAGTCTGAAGTGGTATCTGCAGTAGCCAAACTGAATAGAAGCAAAGCAGCGGGACCAGACGGTATAGTCATAGAGCTGCTGATAGCCCTGGAAGAATTTGGTATAGAAAAAAATATTGAAATAATAAATGAAATTTATAATAGTGGGGTTATACCAGATGACCTCAGCAAGTCTATTTTCATAGCACTACCTAAGAAGCCACGAGCAAACAAGTGCGAACTCCACAGAACCATCAGTTTAATGAGCCATATAACAAAACTGATCGTCTAAATCCTGATGAATAGAGCGAGAAGCAGAATCAAGCCAGAGATAGGACAAGAACAGTGCGGTTTACACTGGAACAAGGAATGCCATATTTATGATTAGGATGCTCTCTGAAAGGGCAATACAAATGAAAAAGGACTTATACCTGTGCTTTATTGATTATGCGAAGTCGTTTGACAAAATACGCCACAAAGAATTGATGGCGATGCTTGGCAGCCTTGACATATTTGGGAAAGACTTAAGAGTAATCAAGAATCTTTACTGGCAGCAAGCCACTTGTATACGGGCAGGTAATGAATTCAGCAGATATACAAAGATAGAAAAAGGCGTAAGACAAAGATGTGTCTTTTCACTGGATCTTGTTCAACTTGTACAGCGAGAATATTTGAGGAGCCTAGAAGTTATGCCTGGATTTGTCATCTAAGGCCACAATTTAAACAACCTAAGGTACGCAGATGATACAGTGCTGATAGCAGACACAGAAAGGAAACTACAAGACCTCCTACAGAAGGTGGCTGAAGAGGGTGATAAGAAAGGACTACAAATAAACTGCAAGAAAACCGAATATATGGTCATCAGTAAAATGGGCAGCCCAATATGCCAAATACAGGTCAGGAAAACTAGAATCAAGCAGGTAGAAAAATTTAAATACTTGGGAAGTGTTATAACAGAAGACGGAAAGTGCGACACAGAGATCCGAAGGCGAATTGGCATGGCGAAGGAAGTTGAGAAACGTATTAAGAAACAGGACAATTTCGCTAGAAACAAGGAAGAGGGTACTGGATTGCTATTGCTACGTGCTGTCCGTCCTTCAATATGGTAGTGAATGCTGGACAATACCATCAAAGATGAAGGAAAAACTTGAAGCAACTGAGATGTGGTTCTACAGAAGGATGCTGCGAATATCATGGATCGAGCATGTGAGCAAGTATGAGTTGTTGGAAATGATGGAAACAAAAAGGAAATTAATACTGAGCATCAGGAAGTAACAGCTGAAGGTCCCAGGAACTTTAGTTGTCTCTTCCTGATGCTCAGTATTAATGTCCTTTTCGTTTCGTTCCTTTCCAAAACCTCATCATTACTCACATGCTAGGTCCCTGATATCCGCAGCATCCTTCTGTAGAACCAAATTTCAGTTGCTTCAAGGTTTTTCTTCTTACTTTGATGAACCACATTACAAAACTGATCGTCCAAATTCTGATGAATAGAGCGAGAATCAGGCTAGAGATAGGACAAGAACGCTGTGGGCTAGTCAGACATACAACTAAAAACGATAAGAAGTTGAGCTATGATCGCCTATTCTTGAAGATACATGATGCATAAAAATATATATATATCTATATTAATATTTACATTTAAGTTTTATTAATCTTTCTATGTTTAACCTGAGGATGTGCGTAGTGATGCAGTGGATATCGACTCGAAACGAGAAATCGAAGAGCGGTGTTCGAATTCTAGTCAAATTCTTTGCATTCACTTACGCGCCAATACCCTTGGGAAAGGTATTTGTTGGGGTGCTCTCCACCTTTCCACGGAAATGAACTATTCGAATCACTATATAAAATAGTAGTTATTATACCTTGTTGAGTTGTGTCGGTAATAACAACGAACAACAGAAATATAATAATAAATACATGTATTAAGAAAGAAATGGTATTTACAAAAGTGGTTAGTAATAATACAGGAAAACAAGGTATTAATGTGTACGTCTCTGTACGTCGTAGAGTGCAATTATCACTTCCGGTTTACAACCGGAAACACACGACTGACTCGTAACTTGTCGATCTTCGAACTGTCCGTCGAACTCTCGACATTACCACCATTCATAGTGCCTGGAACAGTTCATTATACTTCAAAGATGGAGAGCTCTGTAACATACCTCGAGGAAGAGAGGTCAAGGGAGGAAGTCGAGTAAGGAAGTCGAGTAAGGTAGTCGAGTGAGCAAGTCAGTCGGGTATTTCCGGTATTGCACCGGAAGGGTTCTACTAGTCAATCTCTCACGTCTCTACGACGATGCTGCATACTAATTACCTTGTTCTGTATTCTACTAATCCTCACCTCTTGTAAATACTTCTCTTTCCTGTCAATACACCTACTTTTATACTATTACGTTGTTTTGTATTATTTCACATCATTCTGTTACACGACGTAACAGTATTAATCCGTCTCTTCTCTCCAGCTATGTGTCAAATAACAGGACAGACTGGGTTCTATAGCGTTGGTTGGCAACCAGTCTACCGCAGAAAGTAATGGCAACCTACTATGGAAAATCACTACCCAGTCAGGCATGTCTCTTTCGAGACATGATCGACAAAGCGTGTATTACGTATGGCACTTAGCTGCCTGACTGATATTTAACCTGAACATTTTCTGCGTTTCATAGACTACGCAAAGGCGTTCGACATAGTGTGTCACAACGACTTGATAAATATGCCCTGCAACTTTGACATATTCGGGAATGACATTAGGGAAATCAAACTTCTATACAACCTGCATACACACAGGAAGTGAGTTCAGACAAACATTGTTTTCTCACTGGAACTATTCAACATATACAGCGAGGCATTTCTGTGAGAACTAGAAGTTATGTTAAGATTCGTCAGTGGCGTCCACAATCTTAATATAAAATAAACAGATGATACAGTGCTGATTGCAGACACAGAAGGCCTCTTACAGAAGGTATCAAATAAAATGAACAAGTGCACAAGACCTCTTACAGAAGGTATCAAATAAAATTAACAAATGAGCAACAAGACCTCTTACAGAAGGTATCAAATGAAATGAACAAATGAACAACAAGACCTCTTAAGGTATCAAATGAAATGAACAAATGAACAACAGGACCTCTTACAGAAGTTATCAAATGGAGTGAACAAATGAACAACAAGACCTCTTACAGAAGGTATCAAATGAAAACGAGAAGAAAGGACTAAACATAAACTATACGAAAACTGAATGTATGGTCATCAGCAAAAAGAGGAGCCCGAAATACCAATTAAGTTCAGGAGTGTTAAAATCAAGCAGGTGCAGAAATTTAAATACCTGGGAGTTGTTCTAACAGAAGTCTGAAACTGTGACACTGAGATCTGTAGGCGTATTGGGATGAGCAAGGATGCATTCTAAAAGCTGAACAGAGTATTCGGAGACAGGAAAATTTCGTTGAAACTAAAGAAAAGACTAATTGACTGTATTTGTTCTCCTAGGTTTGCAGCAAATGCTGTACGATCTTCTCAAGGATGTAGGAAAGAAACAGAAATGTGGTTCCACAGAAGGATGCTGAGAATACCATAGGCCGAACATATTAGCAACGACAAGGTTTTGGAGATGATGGAAACGAAAAAGAAGCTTATATTTAACATCTGGAAGAGACAGCTGAAGTTTCTTGGAAATGTAATGAGGAACGAAGACTTGGAGAATCTGATACTCACAGGGAGGATAGAGGGAAAAAAAGACCATGCCAAATAATTATTGGATGATTTTAAGGAGTCAAACTTCTTCTTCTCTGTGCCTTGTCTTTTCAGGACGTGGGCGATCATGGCTTTCCACGTCTTCCTATTCCTGATGGCTCTTAGCATGCTTTCTCCTGTTACACCACGCAACACCCGTTCCGTCATCCACCTGTAATCCACTGTTATCCAAGGAATGAAATACTTGATGAGCTGAAGCAAATGGATGACAGAACAGGGTTTTAGAGAAATACAAAAGAAAGAGTGGAAAGAACAACAAGGAATAGGAAGATGTGGAGGGCCATGGTAGCCTACGACACATAAAAGAAGATTTTTACTAATAAATGTAGTATTTTAAATAAATTAATATTTTTATTCGTTTTTTAAAATTTTATTTTAGTAATCTAAATTTAGATATGAAATTTGGTAATCTAGATGTCAGCGAA
Organism: Ascarosepion bandense; assembly: GCA_037127315.1. Lineage (NCBI taxonomy): Eukaryota > Metazoa > Mollusca > Cephalopoda > Sepiida > Sepiidae > Ascarosepion > Ascarosepion bandense. Next base: position 2,099,640 of record JBBBDQ010000895.1, on the reverse strand, counting down.
GCGACGGGTAACCAACTAGTATTTCAAATATAAATAATTATTATTAACTGAAATTCACAGGGCTTATTTATCCTTTAAAAGTTCTGGGTATGACAATATACATCAGGCAGCAAGGCCTCTTATTGGAAGGTTGTGAGGGGCATGGAATCACCTCTTAATTGCTGTTGTTCCCAGGTCGACCCTGACCCGGGGTGGTAGCACCTTTTAGGGTCCCAGTTATGGATAAATAGTTTATTCCAAAATTGGGGTTAAAACACTATGAAAGTATAAAAATAGACTTTTATAGAAAAATACACATTTTTGAAGGAATAATATTGCCAACAAAACATTTTTTAAAGAAAAAAATTATTACCATAACAGATTTTGAAGGAAAAAAGAAAAAAGAAATTATTGCCAAAATACATTTTTAAAGGAAGAAAATTATTACCAGCAATACATTTTTGAATACAAAACTAGAAGACATCTTCAGATTTTCTAAATAAAAAAAATAATTTTTTTCATCAAAATCTAACTAAATCAACCTTTTCACTATAACTGAATATTAAAAAAAGATCTTAAAACCCTACGTTTTTGGCATTAAATAATCCACGGAGATTGATATGCCGTTAAACGAATTCAGCATCTTATCCTTTAAATAAAAGCATATCTTAAAACATTAATCAGTGTCGGCTGTTTAATACCAATTCTATTTCCAGAACATTGACTTGCGTGATAAAATCTGATATATATATATATATATATATATATATATATATATATGCACTTACATGGTCGCTTTAATTTGAAATTAGATTTTAAGTCCTAAAATCGATAGCGAAGTATCGTACCCGAGAATACAGCAGTTGTTATAGCTACAAATTGTTTTGTGTGCAGGCCAAGAACTTCGAACCAAGGATCTAATCGATTTATTTACACTATTCAAACAATTTCATCTTTAATCTCTTCGTTTTTTTCTTCTTGGAAAAGGAATTAAAATTGATTTTTTCTTCTTATCCCATTTTTTGACTATAATATTGCATCTTGTCCCCAGGTGATATCACATCCGATTCTCATGTTTGCTTGAACAAGTTGTTTCATTGTTTTATTAACGGCTGTCCCTTCTTCCTGGTTTTGTTCTTCTTTACGCATGTTAATGTATTTGTTTCTTCAATTTATTTATTTTGTAATTACATTGTTACTTTTCCATAAGCAAATGCTTCTGGTCGTTGTTAAAAAAATTACGTTATTTTAGACTGTAAGATTCTTGTAAAACATTTGAATGAACAAGAATAGTTCGTTTCTCACCTTTGTTTAAATATCTGATTTTTCTGCAACGGCTGACGATCACTTTGTTCTGTTACATTTCAAACATTTTTAATATTTGTGTTTTTGGTGAATTTTCCCTTCAAATTTTTTCGCTCGCAGTAATTATTTTTTTTAATTATTTTGCAGTGATCTCGCGATCACTAGAAAACTAATTTCCCATGATTCCCTAATAAAATAAAAAGAAGCGTCTACTGGTGGGAAATTTAAAATCTATCTCTTTACTTCGAATACTCGTTAAGAAAGCAAGTGAATCTGAGCTGCTTACAGAATAAAGATCACAAATAAGTTTTGCACAAATATCACGTTCTTATGCTTAACTAGCAGTATAGCCCGGCGTTGCTCGGGTGTAATACAGCTTTAAAACTAATCCATGGTCCTGGAGCTCAGACTCTTTGGACGTCGGCACGAAAGACTAAAAAGCAATAGTTGTTTCCAGTTAAAGCGAAACCGTAGACTGAAAGAAAAATAAATGGAAAGTCAAATTTTGATTTCCTGGTATCGATATCAAATTTTCTGCACTATTGTAAGAACTGCAACCTTGAAACTTCTGAATATCGTTTCTTATGTCTTTGTCTATGAGTGTTTCAAATTTGATTAAAATCGAACCACTCCGTCTATAACCCGATTTTTTCGATTATCGATTTTCGATATTTATCGGGGGTACCTCGACGCAAAACCTAACTAAGAACACTCGCAGACGCTTATAGTACAACTGTGTAAATTTTCAAGAAAATCAGTTCAGCCGTTTCGGAGTCTATAGGTAACGGATACACACACAGACACACACACACACACACACAGACACACACACACACACACACACACAGGCAAAGTTCCATGTATAAATAAGTTTAGATATAACCTTATCACGATAAACGTATCCCTTTCAAATAATTTATTCATTTACTATGAAAAACGCAAAAATAAAAAAAGGAAACATTTAACAACCACATTACAAGAACTTTTATATATCTACTGAACTAATACAACCAAATCCTTCTGATAATAAATCATTCTATATATATATATATATATATATATATATATATATATATATATACAGGGTGCGAGAGACAAATTGTCGTCTAAATTACGCAAAAATGAAAATAACACTGACAGCTCATTTTAACTGATTCACCAAACTTACACAAAAATATCTTGAAATACTAAAGTTTGAATGTAATAAATAAAATCGCGATTAACTTTAATTACAGCCGACATACGATTTCAGAATCTCCTGCAACTCTTCTAGACGGTCTCCTTATTTAAATTGCTGAATATTGCCATAATCATTACTTTCAGTTTGTCTTTGCTGCTACTAGAACTTTTGTTTGTCTTTCGCTCAATTGCACCCCACACATAATAATCAAGGTGGTTGCTGTGTGGGGAGTATGTTGGCAAGATGTAACGGGTGATGCGACCGCAGAAATTGTCTGACAGCAATGACTGAGTTATCATGCTTATGTGGCATTTGACAGAGTCCATTTACCAAACATATTGTCTTCCAGCGTCCATCTTCTTGACCCAGGAAAGCAATACTTCTTCAAGGCACTTCATGTAGGCCTTCGTGTTGAGTTTGAGTCAATGTGGGAAGATGGTTGGAGGCATAACGCCGTGATCACTAGAAACACCATGATGTTGACTTTATATATCATCTAAATGTTCCTGAATCCTCTGCACGGAATCTACATTGACACTCAAATAGCCTGAAAAGTTCGTATTGAAGCTTCCGGGGCGAACGCTAGGTATAGTGTTTAAAAAATTCTGGCGGAGTGAATTGGTGCTCTTTTTCTCACATATGGTGCCCAACTGATGCTACTATTTTGTGCAGTATAGTATAGGATAGATAGATAGATAGATAGATAGATAGATAGATAGATAGATAGATATGAACAGATTGAGATAGATATTTAACTAGTTAGATAGATATAAACAGATTGACATAGATAGATAGATAGATAGATAGATAGATAGATAGATAGATATGAACAGATTGAGATAGATATTTAACTAGTTAGATAGATATAAACAGATTGACATAGATAGATAGATAGATAGATAGATAGATAGATAGATAGATAGATAGATAGATAGGTAGATAGATAGATATGAACAGATTGAGATAGATATTTAACTAGTTAGATATAAACAGATTGACATAGATAGATAGATAGATAGATAGATAGATAGATAGATAGATAGATAGATAGATAGATAGATATGCACAGATTGTGATAGATATATAACTAGTTAGATAGATAGATAGATAGATAGATAGATAGATAGATAGATAGATAGATAGATAGATATGCACAGATTGAGATAGATATATAACTAGTTAGATAGATATAAACAGATTGACATAGATAGATAGATAGATAGATAGATAGATAGATAGATAGAAGGTGTATCAAAAGAACTATCCAAAAACTTTGGAGCGTGTCCCTTACACCAGAACAAGGTAAAATATTCATATAAACATACGTCTAAAAGTACCTCAATACAACAACCAACTCGTAACAAATGTTCAAGATGTCTCCCGCTTGCATTTACACACGCATGCACAACTTTATCACTGACTGGTTGACCATTTCAATTTTTCCCACACGCTGTTGCGTGTTTTCGCAGTTTCCTAAGACACGTCGATGAAGCATCTGCCGCATAAACCGATTGTTTCAGGTGGCGTTACAGATAAATACCTGAGGGATTGAGGTCGGAGGGACATGCAACAATGGAACCGTTCGTCGCTTACCTGTCACTCTGACATGGTTGATGCCAGTCAGTGCATCGTGAAAAAAAATGATGTATTTCATACTATTTTTTAGTATTTATTGCCAAGTTATTGCCAAGTGTGTGTGTGTGTGTGTGTGTGTGTAGATATATATATTATATTGTTTATATATTATATATGCGTGGTACTTATTTGAAAGCGCTCAATATCAGTGATAGAGCTGACATATTCATATAGATAGGTGCGAGTTTGTGACCCTGGCTTTTCACGCTTTTGCGATCGTCAGACAAACTGATTAATTTTTTAAAAATTGTCTATATGTAGGGCTGCGTATATTGGTGTATTTTTGTGGAAGCGGTCGGAAAATTGGGACGAAAATTTGCCGTCGTGACAAACGCAAACATATACACACTTGTACCCTATGTGCGTTGTGGTACAGTGGATATCGGCTCGGAACGAGAAACCGGGGAACCGAGTTCGAATTCCAGCTGAATCCACTGTATTCACATACGCACAAATACCCTTGGGAAAGGTATTAATCCGTCTCTTCCTTCCAGTTATGGGTTAAATAGCAGGACAGATTGGGTTCTATAGCCTTGGTCGGCAACCAGTCTACCGCAGAAAGCAATGGCAACCTACTGCGGGATAATCTTCTTCTCTTTCGAGACATGATCGCCCAAGCGTGTATCACGTATGGCACCTAAACTGACTGACCCTCATTGACGTACGCAGACACACACGCGTGCGCGTCCGCCCACCGATGCTCACACAAACATAACTATATGTGAACCGTATAGGGCTTGGCATATATATGTGTGTATGTGTGCCGTTGCGTACATACATACATACGCATTTGATTGGTGTATTCAAATAGTGTAGCGATGTCAACGCTCAGACGATTGTCGATTTCTGTTCTCTTAACTCAAATTATGTATCTATAAACAAACTGTTGACAACTATAAAAAAAAATCTCACAAATCATTCAAAAAGATTAACAGAACTTTTTAGTTTTAGAATTCCTTCATGTGTAGTGCAAATTCCCGAGATGTTAAAATGAAGGGAATTCAACCGTTTTCCTTGAACTTTTTATTATTATTTTTTTTATTTATACTAACATACAAAACATACAAATAACTATTATGTGGAATAATTTATCTGCAATAATTATTTGTCTTTGATTCTGAGATGAGGTATTGTAGTTATTTACAATTACCTGAAGTCGGAGTATAGAACGTCCGATATGCCGTGAATAAGGCAACAAAGACCATGTCAGCATGGTAAATAGCGTAAGTAACAATTATTACATGGAATAATTTATATGTCATAGTTATTGTATGAAAATAATTGATATGTAATTAGTTTTATATGTGATAGTTTCAACTTCATTGAAACTGTTTTCATTCTACAATGTGTTAGATAAGTTATTTTATTTGATTTGACTTTATTGTTGTCTCGGCTTTCGTTTTTCTTTTTTTCTTTTTTCTGCTTCTAGTTCCCAAACTGAGAAGCAACATTTTCTCGCGTTATCGTCTGCTTTTGTTTGACCTTCCGTGCGCATGCGCGCAACTATTTAATTGTAATGCACAGATGTCCGACTCGAAGCTATCTCGTCCACTTTACAGAGAATCCAAATTATTTCCCGAACAAATTCTTTGCTCGCGTGCCAATAATATAACTGTTGCATGCCAATAAGATGGAAGTGGCGCTGTATGGCTGGAGAAGGAAATGAGGACGGAAGGAAGGAAAGAGAAAATTGAAGGACGATAAACGATCACCAGAAGAAAGAGAAATGAAAGTAAAAGAAATGAAAGAAAGAACGCAATGATACTTTTGAGGTCGACATTAGAAAATAGATAAAATGAATTGAGAAATCTCAATAACATCTTTTTCGTTTAATAAAAAGAAAGAAACGAAAAGTAAAATGCAAGAGAGTTGCTGAAACAAAAAAGGAAAGCGACAAACGGAAATAAAAAGTGTCCAAAGAAAAAACAAAAAGAAAACAAAAAGAAGTAAAACAAGAAAGAAAGAAAGTACAAAGAAAATCATTAAAAAAGAAAAAAAGAAATACATTAAGAAAAAAGCAAAAGGAAAAACCAATTAGAAAAAAGAAAAAAAAGAAAAAGAAAAAGATTAATAAATAAATAAATAAATGAAGACAGAAAGGAAAAAGATGTACATTAAGAAAGAAAGAAAGAAAGAAAGAAAAGAATAACATTAAGAAAGAAAATAAGAAACATGAAAAGGAAAGAACAGATGTATAAAGAAAATCATTAAGAAAGAAAAAAGAAAAAAGGAAAAAGAACATCATTAAGAAAGAAAAAAAGAAAAAAATATTAAGAAAGAAAGAAAAAAGAAAGAAAGAAAGAAAGAAAGAAAGAAGGAAAAGAAAAACATTAATAAATAAATAAATGAAGACAGAAAGGAAAAAGATGGACATTAAGAAAGAAAGAAAGAAAGAAAGAAAGAAAGAAAGAACGAGAGACAGAAAAAATAGTAAGAGCGAAAGAAAGAGGTGAACAGAAATAAAAGAAAGAGAGAATGATAGAAAGAAAAAACATTAAGAAAGAAAGAAAAAAGAAAGAAAGAAAGAAAGAAAGGAAGATATCAACGGAAATAAAAGAAAAAGAGAAGGAGAGACAGAAAAATATTAAGAGCGAAAAAAGATGTGAACGGAAATAAAAGAGAGAACGATATAAAAAAACAACATTAAGAGCGAAGAAAGAAAGAAAGAAAGAAAGAAAGATAGAAAGAAAGAAATCGACGGAAATAAAAGAATCAGAGAACGAGAGACAGAAAAAATATTAAGAGTGAAAGAAAGAGGTGAACCATTAATAAAAAGTAAAAAAGAAGGATGTGTTTAATTAAGAGCTTAGGAATTTATTTCCAGGAACGAAAAACTTTTTGGATAGCGAAGAAGAATGGCTTGATGCCAATCTTTTCACGTTGTCCACGTGATAAAGCCAGCCAGTGTAAACATGATGGTTCATTAGTTCACGATGACAAACCTGACAGGGTCTTGGACTCACCGTTCCCATGCCCTGACCCTTTCGACTTTTGACCGCGTTTGCATACACCGGTTACCGACCAAAGAGAAATCCTATCAAAAGAATCAATATTATTACGACATGAATATGCTCTCTTAACTTGTCGCCTCCCCAGCCTCGATTTCTTTTAAGTTGCTTTGCTCATTGGCCTTGTCCTCGTTAATTCTCCTCTTTGTGGTCACCCCGAAAAATTACTGTTCCGATTAACGACGTGTAAATATGCCTCACTTTTGTTCCCTCTTCAATTTAATAATTCCTCTTAAGCCTTATTTCTTAATCGACTGTCGCGGTTCAATTCCTGACGTCAGTATAGATGTTGCATACATGTAATCTATACAGTGCCATCATTCTAAGTAGATTAAAACGCCTACAAAGAATTATTATCGTCTGACGTCGCCTTAACAGCATACGCTAATCAGTCGTCGTTATAATGCTGGCAAATTCAAAGGAAAAACCCAAAGAATTATTTAAGCAAGGAAGTCACCAAAAACAAGAAGAAAGGACTAACCAATAACTGAAGAGTTTGAGTTTAGTTTAACGACATATCAACCTCTATAGGTTATTTTTAATGTTCAGTTATAATGTTCAGGTTATTTTTAATGTTCAGTTATAATGTTCAGGTTATTTTTAATGTTCAGTTATAGTGAGAAGGTAGTCAAATTTTAATTTTTTTTTTTAATCGTTTCACCCCAAGCAAGGCATTCCACTGCCACTATTGCTCTTGGGGCTACATAGGGGAAGGTAAATAGAAAGAGTGGTTAGATATAGGAAATGACAGAAGGTTGGTGATAGGTAGTTTGGAGGATGGGAAGAGTGTTTGAAAGAATGGAAGCGAGTTAGTGTGTTAGGAGGTGTCTATTGACCTTACATTTAAACTCCTGGAGATTGTAGCCGTCGGGGAAGCAGTCATGTGGAAGGGAATTCCACAGTCGGGAAGTACGAGAAAAGAAACTATTGGAGTAGAAGTTGCGGTTGCATTTTATCGGTTTTACTGTAAAAGGGTGGGATCTAGTTGCTAATCTCTCGTGCAAATTCAAACCTAGGGGGCACAGGGATCTAAGTTCATCGGAGCAGAAGCCATGAAAGTATTTATAGAAGAGACACAGGGAAGCCACGTGGTTGATACTGACTTGGCAGACCGGCTGCAACCACTCTCTCACCGGCGTGTTGTGGCTTCCCTGTGCCTCTTCTACAAGTACTTTAATGGCTTCTGCTCCGATGAACTTAGAGCACTGGTGCCGCCTAAGCAGAAATTTACACGAGATACTAGATTAGCAACTAGATCCCACCCTTTTACAATTAAACAGATAAGATGTAACCGTAAATTCTACCCCAACAGTCTCTTTTCTCGCGCTTCCAACCTGTGGAACTTCCTTCCACAAGTCTGCTTTCCCGACAGCTACAATCTCCAGGTGTTTAAATGTAGGGTCAATAGACACCTCCTATCACTCTAACTCCCAATTATTCTCACAACACTCTCATCTACCCAACCCTCATTCTCGGTATCATTACCCGCCTATCACCCACCCTCTGACATTTCCTATATTTAATCATCCTTTCTCCACTCTATGTAGCCCCCTGCTCAGTAGTGGCAGTGACATGCCTTGCTCGGGGTGAAACGCTTATAAAAAAAAAATTACACCACAGGGAGTTAAGTTGCTTACTTTTGCAACACATCAACTTTGTTGTGGTTAGTTAATGTTGAATTTTGTATGGTGCTTGCAGTGAGGATCGAACGCACCACTCAATCATAATAGTCAAATAAACTAGCTTGCTAATCATTATCCCGCGTCGAAGTGCCGATATGCTAGTGAGACTTTTCAGCCTTTCGCGTCCTGGGTATGCCGTTAAACTACACCCAACAGTAATATCTCTGAGCGGGAGATTGGCGCTTTTGAAGAGCATAGAACCACCTCTTAATTGTCGTTGTTCCTATGCTCACTTTTACTAGGAGCAAAAAATGAAACCCTAAAGTAAAACTCGAAACAGTAACAAAGTATAAAATAGCTTTTTATAGCAAAACATCAGAAATATATCTTAATGAAAAAAACATTGCCAAAAATACATCTTTATAATAAAACTAACTAAAAACTCGTACTTTGTAGGACATTATTCAACTGTTGTCATATCTGGTGAGGCGCCCCTGCTGTTCATCTCAGTGTTTTCGACAGGCTCGAAAGGAGAATCTCTAATGTGATTGGTCCCGACTTGGCAGCTTGACACCAGCAGTTTTCTTACCGGCGGGATGTGGCTACCCTCTGTCTCTTCGACAATTATTTTCATGGCTTCTACTCCAACGAACTTAAGAACTTAAGTCACTGGTGCCCTCACTACAAGAATTTACTCGTGCAACCAGAATGGCAACAAGATCCCACCCATTTACAGTTAGATCAACCAAATGCAGCCGACAGTTCTACTCCAGAAGCTTCATTTATCGCATTTCCCGCCTGTGGAACTCCCTTCCATATACTTGCTTTCCTGACGGTTACAACCTCCAGGAATGTAGATGCAATGTCAATTCCCATCTTTTATCCACTTGACTCCAATCCTTTCTACATCACCCCGTGTGTCTTGTTCTTTTCTTTTCTCTCTATCTTCGCAACTGTCTTCACACCTGTGTTCACATCCTTCTCTTGCCTTTTCTCTGATACCCACTGTAACTGGTTCGTCTTTCTCTTCACTCTCCTTCCTACCTAAACTTTTACTTATGTAGTCCCCTGCGCATCAGTGGCGATACCGCCTTGCTTGGGGTGAAACGATTTTTTAAAAAATTATAAAAACTAAGCGTACCTGTTCAAAGAAAAGTGCCGACTGGACATTTTATATCATTTTAATGAATATGGAAGGAATTAATCGATTTTTCAAACAGCTGAAACAGGGGTGGGCATAGATGTATGTTGTAAAAGTTTGTTCGATGTCAAAATATATGCGGAATATTAATGCAGGAAGGAATTGTTCAAATGACAAAATAAATGTGCTGGTTCAAATAAACAGGCTGAGTGGACTTGTATTTCATTTAATGTATCTTCAAAAAATTAATTAATTTTTCCCACAGAGAAATTAGAGTGGGACATATATTTATGAATGTTGTACTCGTTTCTTAAACTTTGAAATTTCGTGTGGAAATATTAAAGCAGGTGTGGATTGTTCAAAAGACAACATAAACTCATCGGTTGAAATAAACTTGCCAACTTGGCTTTTTATATCATTTTAATGTTTCTGGAAGGAATTTAACAATTTTTCCGATTACAAATCGGGATGAGACTTCTGTATATATATATATATATATATATATAATGTATACTTTTGTACAACGTAAAAAAATGATGGAGAACATTAACGCAAGTAGGAATTGCTCAAATGACAACATAAGCATATCGGTTGAAATAAACGTGCCAACATGATTTTTCAGTAAAAATATAAATAAAATAGTTTAATGTCGCCGGAATGATGTTTGTTGGTTTGCTTTTATGGCAAATCAAACTCGGCGGGTCATTTATTGGCAACTAAACTTTATTTATTGCTGGTAATACCTTTTTCTTTCAACAATTTATTGTTGTTTATATAAGTTTTTGTGTCTAGTAATACATTTTTCTTTTCGACTATCAAGATTCATTGGGATTCGTTTTTTTAAGGGCAGGGTCCCCAAGTCCTACCCTTGTTATTTAACCCATAACTAGAGGGAAGGGACGGATTAATACCTTTCCCAAGTGTACCAGTGCTTAAGTGAATGCAGGGTATTCAACTGGAATTCGAACTCGGCTCACCGATTTCTCTTTCCGAGTCGATATCCACTGCACCACAACGCACGTCCGTCACTAAACGCTTACAGCACCTGGTATTCCCAAGTGTCACCATCTAAGTACTGATCAGGCTCAACGTTGTTTAACTTCGGTGATCGTGCGAGAACCGCAGGCTCAACGCGGATATTGCATACGCAAATCCGTCACTAACGCTTACAGCACCTGATATTCCCAAGTGTGTCATCACTCCATCTAAGTACTGACCAGGCTCAACGTTGTTTAACTTCGGAGGTTCGCAAGAGAACGGTGTATTCAACGCGATATACGTAAAGCACGCAAATCCGTCACTAAACGCTTACAGCACCTGGTATTCCGGGCGTCACCCATCTGCGACGACCAGGCTCAATTGCTGCTGTGAACTTCGGAGGTTCGCGAGAACCGGTGTATTCAACGCGATATGGCCGTAAGCACGCAAATCCGTCACTAAACGCTTACAGCACCCATTCCCAAGCGGTCACCCACTCAAGTACTGACCAGGCTCAACGTTGTTTAACTTCTCGAGGTTCGTGCGAGAACCGGTGTGGCTCAACGCGATATGGCCGCAAGCACGCAAACTACCATTAAACGCTACAGCACCTGGTATTCCCAAGCGGTCACCCATCTAAGTACTGACCAGGCCTTGTCATTGTTTAACTTCGAGGTTCGTGCGAGAACCCGGTATTCAACGCGATATGGCCGGTAAGCACGCAACTACACCACGAACGCTTACAGCACCTGTATTCTCAAGCGGGCCACTCATCTAAGTACTGACCAGTTCAACGTTGTTACCCCGAGGTTCGGGCGAGAACCGGTGTATTCAACGCGATATGGCCGTGTGGCGACGCAAATCCGTCACTAAACGCTTACAGCACCTGGTATTCCCAAGCGGTCACCCATCTAAGTACTGACCAGGCTCAACGCGTTTAACTCGAGGTTCGTGCGAGAACCGGTGTATTCAACGCGATATGGCCGTAAGCACGCAAATCCGTCACTAAACGCTTACAGCAATCTGGTATTCCCGTTAGTCACCCATCTAAGTACTGACCAGGCTCAACGTTGTTTAACTTCGGAGGTCGTGCGAGAACCGGCATTCAATGCGATATGGCCGTAAGTACCAAATCCGTCACTAAACGCTTACAGCACCTGGTATTCCCAAGCGGTCACCCATCTAAGTACTGACCAGGCTCAACGTTGTTTAACTTTGAGGTCGTGCGAGAACCGGTGTATTCAACGCGATATGGCCGGGCACGCAAATCCGTCACGCAACGCTTACAGGATCCGGTGGCCTCAAGCGGTCACCCATCTAAGTACTGACTCAGGCTCAACGTTATTTAACTTCGGTGATCGTGCGAGAACCGGTGTACTAACGCGATATGGCCGTAAGCACGCAAATCCGTCACTATTAAACGCTTACAGCACCTGGTATTCCCGTTGCCCACCATCTAAGTACTGACCAGGCTCACGTTGTTTAACTTCGAGGTTCGTGCGAGAACCTGTGTATTCAACGCGATATGGCCGTAAGCGCAAATCCGTCACTAAACACAGCACTGGTGTTACAAACGGTCACCCATCAGGGTACTGACCGGGCTCGGCGTTGTTTAACTTCCGGGTTCGTGCGGAAACCGGTGTATTCAACGCGATGACGTAGCGCAAATCCGTCATAAACGCCTGGCACCATTGAGCGGTCACCCATCTGATACTGACCAGGCTCAACGTTGTTTAACTGGAAGGTTGGTGAGAACCAGTGTATTTAACACCGATGTCGCTGCCTTTCGTCCGTCACTAAACGCTTACCCTGGCTTTGAAACATTCCCAAGCGGTCACCCATCTAAGTACTGACCAGGCTCAACGTTGTTTAACTTCGGAGGTTCGTGCGAGAACCGGTGTATTCAACGCGATATGGCCGTAAGCACGCAAATCCGTCACTAAACGCCCCGCTGGCTGGCGGTCACTTATCTAAGTACTGACCGGGCTCAACGTTGTTTTGCTTCGGAGGTTCGACGAGAACCGGTGTATGCTTACCCGATGCGCTAAGCCGTAACGCAAATCCGTCACTAAACGCTTGCTTTGGTGGCCCAAGCGGTCACCCATCTAAGACTGACCAGGCTCAACGTTGTTTAACTTCGGAGGTTATTGCGAGCGGTGTGACACCAGCGCGATATGGCGTAACACGCAAATCCGTCACTAAACGCTTACAGCACCTGGTATTCCCAAGCGGTCATATCCAGTACGGCCAGGCTCAACGTTGTTTAACCACGGAAGTTCATGCGAGAACCGGTGTATTCAACGATATGGCCGTAAGCACGCAAATCCGTCACTAAACGCTTACAGCACCTGGTATTCCCAAGCGGTCACCCATCTAAGTACTGACCAAACTCAACGTTGTTGCCGGAGGTTCGTTGCGAAAACCGGTGTATTCAACGATGCCTTAATAGCCGCCATGCCCTGCAGAGTAATGCCTAAACGCTTACCTGGCACCTGGTACAAGCGGTCACCCATCGATACCAATATGACTCAACGTTGTTAGCTTTGAAGTTCGTGCGAGAACCGGTGTATTCCGGCGAAGCAATATTGCGTAAGCACGCAAATCCGTCACTAAACGCCAGCACCTGGTATTCCCAAACGGTCACCCATCTAAGTACTGACCGTCAACGTTGTTTAACTTCGGAGTTCGTGCGAGAACCGGTGTATTCCCAGCGATATGGCGTAAACACGCAAATCCGTCACTAAACGCTTACAGCACCTAGTATTCCCAAGCGGTCACCCATCTAAGTACTGACCAGGCTCAACGTTGTTTAACCCGGAGGTTCGTGCGAGAACCGGTGTGTTCAACGCGATATGGCCATAAGCACATAAAATCACTAAACGCTTACTGACGCCTGGTGTTCTGACGGTCACCCATCTAAGTACTGACCAGGCTCGAATTTGTAACTTCGGTGATCGTGCGAGAACCGGTGTATTCAACGCGATGTGGCCCGTGGCGCAGATAATGCTCGCGCCCCACAGCGCCTGGTGTTCCCAAGCGGTCTTCATCCCCAAGTACTGACCAGGCTCGGCATTGTTTTAACTTCCGGAAGTTCGTGCGAGAACCTGTGTATTCAACGCGATATGGCCGTAAGCACGCAAATCCGTCACTAAACGCTTACAGCACCTGGTATTCCCAAGCGGTCACCCATCTAAGTACTGACCAGGCTCAACGTTGTTTAACTTCGGAGGTTCGTGCGAGAACCGGTGTATTCAACGCGATATGGCCGTAAGCACGCAAATCCGTCACTAAACGCTTACAGCACCTGGTATTCCCAAGCGGTCACCCATCTAAGTACTGAAATTCTTTCCAGCTTCGTTAAAATGATATAAAATGTACAATCGACACGTTTATTCTAACTGAGAGGTTTATTAAATCATTTGAACAAAACCCATCTGTATTAATGTATTTTAAATGAATCTTGCAAAATAAAAACAATAAAACAAATAAACTAAATAAAACAAATCCAAACGATTTTCAGCATTAAATGACCTAATGAAGGTTGATATGCTGGTTAAATGAACCAACCAACCAACCAACCGGAACATTTATGCAAGAGGGAATAGATCAAGTGAACGCATAAGCGTGTTTCTTCAAAGAAAGTGGCAGCTGCAGATTTCATATCATTTTAATCTTTCTGGAACATCTATGTAAACACTTGTGCAAATTTCTTGACACAAATGTCCTTAGGATCTTACACAAGTTCCCTGATCACGTATACGTCGTCTCTTGGCGTTGTTTTCTCCTTCGACCGCATTTCCCTTTACGTTTTGGGCCGATGGATTCAGTTTGTTTCTTCATCTTGATGATACGACTGAGTTGAAAGGCTGACACCAACAATATCCGCGATCCTTCTGTAATACTTACCAGTGTGTTCGTGCAGCGTTACAGTTTTCGTACGCTTCCTTGAAGTAACGTTCATCACAGACAATGGCTGTAGAACAACTAATCGACAGTCGAAAAAATAGTGTAAGGGCGTGATAAAAAATCTGATAAAATCACGAATGAGGCAATATTTTTCAAGGGCAAATTTTTCATCATACACCACAGATTCATATTACTGCAAACCACTGCTAATTATATAATTTGAAGAAAAAAATAGAAATCGATTACAGCCTGTCATTCCAGTGGGTTTGAAACTGACCGTATGTGAAAAGAAAGTGCACTAAAGTAGTTATTTCAATTAATTTGCACAAGGGTGTATGTTGTATGGTTTGCACAAATTCAAAGTATGTCCGATTCATTTGAACTAGCAGAACCCGTGGAATTTCCACGGAAGGATAATTATGATTCTTTGGAAAAATTTTACTTTGTCATACTACAAATGCTAGTAACGTCTTCAAACATAAAGGTATTGGATAATAAAATAACGATAACACAGAGTGTCATTTTATTAAAATTTCTATAAAAGTGATGTTCATAGAAGCTACTTTACTGTAATCTTTTTTTTTTTTTTAACATATCACCCCATGCAAGGCAGTCCTTTGCCACTATAGCGCAAGGGGTTACATAGAGCGATTGGGTATAGGAAATATCAGAGGGATGGTGATAGACGAGTTAGGATGTACGTAAGGAGAGAGCGTTGAAGAGACTGGGTGCGAGTTAATGTGTTAGGAGGTGTCTATTGACCTTACATTTAAACACCTGGAGGTTGTAGCCGTCGGGGAAGCAATCATGCGGAAGGGAATTCCACAGGCGGGAAGTGCGAGAAAAGAAGCTGTTGGAGTAAAAATTGCGGTTACATTTCATCGGTTTCACTGAAAAGGGGTGGGACCTAGTTGCCAAACTAGTATCTCGTGCAAATTCACACCTAAGGGGCACAAGTGATTTATGTTCATCCGAGCAGAAGCCGTGAAAGTACTTATACAAGAGGCACAGGGAAGCCACGGCCTTATCACGTTGAATACACCGGTTCTCGCTCGATCACCGAAGTTAAGCAACGTTGAGCCCGCTTGGGAATACCAGGTGCTGTAAGCGTATAGTGACGGATGTGCGTTGTGGTGCAGTGGATGTCGGCTCGGAAAGAGAAATCGGTGAGCCGAGTTCGAATTCCAGTTGAATGCCCTGCAGTCACTTGCGCGCTGGTACCCTTGGGAAAGGTATTAATCCGTCCTTTCCCTCCAGTTATGGGTTAAATAACAGGGTAGGACTTGGGACCCTGCCCTTAAACAAATCCCAATGAGACTTGCTCAGTCAGGGAGGAAGCCCGCTCAACCCGACTAGGGTGAATGCGGCATACATACATACATACATACAGGGAAGCCACGTCACGATGGTGAGAGAGTGACTGCAGGCGTTCAGCTAAGTCGGTATCGATCACATTACAGATTCTTCGCTGTATTTTGTCAAGAACCCCGAGGAGAATAGCAGGGGCACCTGACCAGATGTGGCAGCAGTATTCAATACACGGGCGGATGGTAGATTTATATATGTGCAGGATAGATTCAGACGGAAAGAACTTCCGGGCCCTGCACAGAGGGCCGACTTTCATAACAGCGGATTTAGCAATGGATTCGACGTAGTCATTCCATTTGAGGTCCGCTGAGAGTGTCAGGCCAAGAAGGCGTAGTGTTTTACTCTCTGGGAGGCAAGCCTGTTCCATGCTAATGTGTGGGGGGAGGTGCGGTTGTCTGTGGTGGTTAATTGACAGCAGCTTCGTTTTGGAAGAATTGAATTTAATGAGCCATTTCTTACCCCAATCCACCACGGATTGGAGGTCCTTTTCAAGCTCGGCAGCGAGGTTCGCCTTATCACCAACACCAGATTTTTGATCGAGGCGAGAGTAAACTGTGGTGTCATCGGCGTACATACCTACTTGGGATGTTATGGCATCGGGGAGATCATTGATGTAGATTAGAAAGAGCGTAGGACCTAAAATAGAGCCTTGGGGGATACCCGCGTTTGTAGGATAGTTCTGAGAAGCATGTCCATTTAATACCACCTTCAGAGTGCGGTTAGAGAGGAATGACTGGATTAGGTCCAAAAAAAGTTCAGTTATGCCGTAGCTTCAGAGTTTCCGTAGAAGGCCGGTTTAAAGATGTCAAAGGCGACGGTTCGGGCTTCACCATTCTTGTCGAGAGCCTGGTATATATACTCGGTGATGGTCGTTAGCATATCAGCAGTAGACCTTGTGAAGCAGGAGCCATGTTGCTTGTCCGAGAGTAGCCTGTGGGCTGTGAGATGTTGAACGACCTCGACGTTGATAATGGCTTCGAACACTTTGCCAAAGATCGGAAGAAGGCAGATAGGACGGTAATTTGCGAGATCCGAGGGTTCACCAGTGTTCTTAAATATTGG
Source organism: Ascarosepion bandense (assembly GCA_037127315.1). NCBI lineage: Eukaryota > Metazoa > Mollusca > Cephalopoda > Sepiida > Sepiidae > Ascarosepion > Ascarosepion bandense. Next base: position 2,082,456 of record JBBBDQ010000895.1, on the reverse strand, counting down.
AACCACAGTAGAAGACTTCCAACAGGCATGAAAGCAGGAGGAGGATAGGCAGAGGTTGTAGAGCTTCGAAAGGACAGAGGAGAGTTCAGGGGCGCATTTCTTCAAAACTATGATTGGGATTCCGTTCTCACCACTCGCTTTGTGAGGGTCAAGTTTTGAGATTATGTTAGAAATCAGCGAGGGTGTGATGTGGCCTCTGTTCTAGGTTGGAAGTCGGGTGTATAGAGTCCAGACGAATCCAGACACGAGTTGGTTGAGAAACTTCGGGCAAAGCATTCAGCCTTGTCCGCTGAGGAGGTGAGGATCTCAAACTCGTTGATTAGTGGGGGTATTAAGGACTTACTCATGTTAAGCACGCTTTTACAGAGGCGCCAGTAGTCTTTCGCGCCGAACTTAGAAGATGCTACGCGTTGCTTCATTCTGGCAGCAAACAGCATTTTATCTTCGCTAAGTACCTTTTTGCACTTATTACGAGCTGAGGCGAAAAGTAGCCTGTTTTGGTCCGACGCGTGGCTACGGTAAAGCCGGAAGAAGTGATTCCGGTGGGCAATGGCGGCCGAGCAACCAGGGAGACGAATGGGATTTAAGCTGAAATTTTCTGGCAGGGATGCAAGCATCGATGCCAGCCTTAACCCAGGAGGAGACCTCTGATGCACAGTCTTCGACGGGAAGATTAAAAACTTTGTTCCAAGGGACGTGGCAGAGGAAGTTACGGAATGAATCCCTGTCTGCTCTTTGATAGCAGTAGGATATTCTGCTGGTCTGGGTTTGGGTTTCTTGCGTAGGGGTGGAGTGGAACGAGATGTTGACAGAAACTACGGCGTGGTCAGAATTTCCGAGAGGGCAGAGCTGTCTGGTGGTGCAAGAATTTGAGATGGAAGTGAAGCAGAGGTCTAGTAGCGAGTCCCTTCCGTTAGGGCTATTGGAGAAACGCGTGGGGAAGTCCACCACTTGCGTAAGGGATTGGGAGATTGAAAAATTAATGGTGTGGACACCAGCAGGGTCGGTGACAGAGTTTTCCAGCCACTTAGTGTGGTGGGCGTTAAAGTCACCAAACACGAAAATATGGGCAGATGGGTGAGAAGAAATGTCCTAGTCGATACTGTCAGAGATGCTGTCAAGTACTGAACAGTCAGAGGAGGAGGAGGAGCGGTAGAGGAAGAAAAGTTAGCTCACTGAGCTTAGAAGTGAGAGACGGAAGCACATGAAAGACTGGTCCAAGGATTCAAGAGATATCACTCTAGCTAGGGGGAGGTGTTCACTGACATATACACCAAGCCCATGCATATGGACATTTGAGTCCTTCCTGAAGAGGGGAAGGTAACCAGGAACATAAAACTCAGAGGGGATAGAAGGATCAAGGTTAGTTTCGCATAGGGCCAAGATATCAGGTGAGTTAGTTTGGAGGAAATATTCTACGCTATAAAAGTAAGTGCAGATGCCTCGTATGTTAGTGAAAGAGACACAGACAGGTTTGGTCATTTTCTGAGTACCTGGTTTGGTTTTTCTATTTCGTTTGATTTCTTTCATAGTGTTTTAGTTGAGGAGAGTGGTCTAGAGTAGAATCGGTCGGTCACTGTTTGCAGCATGTGAGGATTGGAGACTGGCGCAGCCTGCAACATAATGTGGCCTCGGGGTTGCCCACCGGAGGTTCATGAAGGGACGCCCGTCCATGCGCGATATGGCACTACAGGAACCCCGATAATATTCAACTGTCGATCACAGCAGCCTCTCAAGACGCTACGCAAGAGTTCGGGCTCCTAATTACCAGTCGGAAGCAGCAACCAGGAAACTGCCAACCGGGTACCCTCAGAATGGAGGGACATTGCCACCATAGTCAATAACCGCAAAGAGCTTCCAACCGAGCTAACAGTAAAACCGAAGGAAGAGGTAGATGAACCGGGAACCCCTTCCTAAACAAGAAACAAGGTGATCACCTCTACTCCTGTTCAAGAGAAGGGGGTGGAGTGTGAGACCGGGCGATAGGAGGTAATATCTACTCCAATTAAAAAATAAAATAAAAATGATAAAGAATTTACTAAGTTTTAACTTAGTATAAGTACAAAGTAGGTCTAAAAAAGTTAGTAACAAAAACAAAAAAAATAATAAATTATTAAAGGCAGAGAGAGACAAAATAAAAACCGATTTGACAGCTTACCGAACAGGTCACACTGAAATTTGAGCGAAATATTACGGAAGACATTGTTAATTTCGACTCTATAATTTTCAAAATATCTCGGGCCGTAAACTGCTAGATTAAGCGGCGTATGCACAGACCATAACCAAAATACTGTACGCTATTTTATGAGAGGTTTTGAAAGAGAAAATGTTTATTTTTTATTACTGAAAAATCATGGCAACAGTGTCCATTGTAAACAGAAAAAACAACTGAGTAATGGCCAAGAGTGTAGAAACCAGAAATTTCGTTATTAAGTCGAGGGATACGACAACAAACCTACCTATTTGTACTATATTATACAGTACACACTCATATACACACAAACATTTACTGCTACAACCACCAGCTTAAGCTGCTACTGCTAAGGTAATACTAAAGGCTCTCTCCTCCTACTCTCTCACTCTTTACTACCCTTTCGTTTGGCAAAGGTGATAGAAAGGCTGAGGAGAGTAGCGTTTATAGATTATAAAAGAATAGAGGGGAAAAAAATCTCGTGTAGAGAGTAAGTGTAACGGTCGGAGAAAGGAACAAGCAGAATGATTATATGATGTAACGAATTATCTTTTTAAAACATTTTAAATTTTAAATATTCTGTAAGAAATTGAAGAATGAAACGATGAAATAGGAAATGATCTGTTGTGTATTTTGTTTAAATGACTAAATAATCCTATCAGTTCAAATAACCTGACCTTTTTAAATCATTTTAATGAATCTGAAATAAATATATTAATTTATCTCACAAAAATATCGGAGACATTCTATGTATGTTTACACGTGTGTTCGTGTTCCATATAAATGCTGAACATTAATGCAGGTGGGAATCGGACAATGATTTCTGTGTATGTTCTTTTTTTTTTTTTTTTTTAATCATTTCACCCCAAGCAAGGCGGAAACGCCACTGATGTGCAGGGGGTTACATAAATGTAAAAAGATTAATTAGAAAAGAGTGAGGAGTACAAACTAGTTAGAAAGGAACAATAGAAAGCAGGTGCGATGACAGATACATAGGTGGAGAGAAAGGGAAGGTTATACAGGGGTGGGGAGAGAGCTAGAGTCCAGTGATTAGTAGATGAGTATTGACTTTGCATTTAAATTTCTGGAGGTTGTAGCCGTCAGGAAAGCAAGAATACGGGAGCGAGTTCCACAGGCGGGAAGTGCGAGAGAGGAAGCTGCAGGAGTAGAATTGTCGTCTGCATTTGGCTAACCTGACTGTGAATAGGTGGGACCCAGTTGCCAGTCTGATTGCACGAGTAAACACCTGTTGAGGAGGCATCAGTGACTTAAGCTCGTCCGAGCAGAAGCCATGAAAGTATTTATAGAACAGACAAAGGGAAGCCACATTTCGACGATGGGGAAGTGGCTGCAGTCGAGTCGACAGATCAGTACCTATCACATTACAGACTCTCCTTTGGAGCTTGTCAAGAACACTGAGGAGAACGGCAGGGGCACCTGACCATAAATGACAGCAGTACTCCATGCAAGGACGGATGGTTGACTTGTATATATGCAGGATGGATTCAGGTGGAAAAAACATCCTGGATCGACATAGTGAACCAACCTTCTTAGCAGTAGATGTTCTACACTCGTGTTCATCTTAAAACTGTACGCTGAACATTAATGAAGCTGGGAATTGTTCAAATTACTAAATAAGCGTGCCGGTTTAAATAAACGTGCCGACTGCATATGTTTAATAGCATCTTAATTAGTCTGGAAGGATTTAATCAATTTACCTCACGAACAAATCTGAGAGTGTCTTCCAAATAAGAGGCTCCACCCACGTCTATTGAACAGGTGAAGAGGCTCATCCCTTCTTTCCTGCTTAGGATGCGGTTTCCGGTTTTCTCTTTTCCAATCTTTTCACTCTTTTCTTTTTTTCATTTTTTCAATTGGAGTAGATAGACTAAACTATCGCCCGGTTCACACTCTGCCCACGTCTATTGAACAGGTGAAGAGGCTCATCCCTTGTTTCCTGCTTAGGATGCGGTTTCCGGTTTTCTCTTTTCCAATCTTTTCACTCTTTTCTTTTTCTATTTTTTTCAATTGGAGTAGATAGACTAAACTATCGCCCGGTTCACACTCCACCCACGTCTATTGAACAGGTGAAGAGGCTCATCCCTTGTTTCCTGCTTAGGATGCGGTTTCCGGTTTTCTTTTTTCCAATCTTTTCACTCTTTTCTTTTTTTATTTTTTTCAATTGGAGTAGATAGACTAAACTATCGTCCGGTTCACACTCCACCCACGTCTATTGAACAGGTGTAGAGGCTCATCCCTTGTTTCCTGGTTAGGATGCGGTTTCCGGCTTTCTCTTTTCCAATCTTTTTACTCTTACGTAGCCCCCTGTGCCTCATTGGCTTTATCACCATGCTTGGGGTGATATGATTAAAAAAAAACATTCATACTGGTGGAAATTGTGCAAATTCCTAAATAAGCGTGCCTACTCTATACCTTTCATCATCTTAATTAGTCTGGAAGGATTTATCAATTTACCTCACGAACAAATCCGATAGTGTCTTCCAAATGTATGCTAAACATTCATACAGGTTGAAATTGTGCAAATTACTAAATAAGCGTGCTGGTTTAAATAAACGCGCCGACTATATATCTGTCATAGCATCTTAATTATACTGGAAGTATTTGATGAATTTACCTCACAAACAACTCTGACAGGTTGTGTCATTTTTATGGGCCAGAAAGTATTTCTCGTCAAAATCTATCTTGGACATTTATAAATCTCCCATTCGTTCGTGCATTGAATACTGTTGTCATATTTGGTCGGGTGGTTGCGCTATTCATCTAGACGCTGTGGACAAAATACAAAGGATCTGCAATATAATCGATCCTGATTTGGCATCCTGGCTTCAGGTCGAGTTGATGTGGCCCCCTCTCTTTATTCTACAAATATTTCCATGGCAACATCTTTCATAACCTTTCTTTCTTGATGCCAAGACCGCATAATTTAATATAGCTACTGGATTGGCATCAAGGTCCCACGATTTTACCGTTGAAATAGTTATATATAACCTCCTCTTCTACTCTAATAGTTTATTTTCTCGCACTTTCCTTCTATGAAACTCCATTCCATTTTCTCAATTCTCTGATAGCTACAATCTCCAAAGACTTAACATCAATTGCTACCCTCTGTCTCCTTGAATTCCAATCTGTTTGTTATCCTTTCTTCGACACGCCCTGTACACAGTCTTTTCTTTCAGTGTAATCCTCTGCGTACTAGTGGCGGTTCGAACTTGCTTGGAGTGAAAATGATTAAAATATCCGTTTTGCTAATCCGAGCTTTTCATATCTGAGTTCGAACCCTGATCTCTAGCACTGCTGAGAAATACGTAATTATTACAAGGCTGAAACTGATGATCTTGTCTTTGTTCGCTTTTTTGTTGTGATTCCTTCTCGTTTTGACGCATCTGCTCCAAACGTCTTACCCTCTGCTTCTCCTGCACCCCGTCTCTTATTTTTAATCACCTTCCATTCTTCGCCTGACCAGGTAACGCTTATCTGCAATGACATGTAATTCTCTATTGAGATTTCATTGCAACTGCTTCGCTCAGTTTGTGTTAACATTAGTCAAAATCTGATCTCTGTTTCGGCCATTTGTTAACTCTCATTGAAGCCAATTAAATCACAGACGCTGGACAAATTTGATTTTTCCCGACTTTTTTTTCTGTGTTCATATTTCGTCGCCATACTTGAACTCGAGATTACTCTTCTCTCACTTTTGACAAATATTTCTTCTTTTTTATTGGCCATTAATCTTTTTATCCTTTTTCTTTTCATTCATGTTGTTTCTGTTTATTTTTCTTCCTCCTCATTACGAATTCATCTGGTTTTTTTTTCACTTTCTGTTTATTGATCGATTGATTTGTTTCTTTTAAGACTTAATTTCGAAATCTTTCTTTATAATTCGTCTCTCTCCTAAATATTTTTATGAGCTTGCTAGTATGACATAAGGCGAAGTAGGTACGAGTAATTAGAGAAAAAATTGCAGTAACCTTTCAAGTGAAACTAACATTTTCAGGAAATTTATGATTAATAGCTTCACACAAAACGATCCAAAGATAGTCTGAATACGACTTCATAATTGAAACGTCTCCCATTGCTTTGAACATCAAACGTGTTTCTTCTCGTTAGTATATTGAATTTTCTAGTGTACAGCACTGAACACTGAGTTTTATTCGATGAGTTTAGGTCGGTAATTTTTTTTTTGGCTGGGCAAACCTGGTTTGTTAGGCGTTCAGTCTATGAGGATTGACAGCATACGGCAGCAAGGTCGGAAAGATGAGGAATATGGATCTACTTGCTGAAATCCCTAGGTCCAAACTGACATGAGTTCGCAAGTAGCTCTCGTTAGGGTCCCAGGCATGGGCAAATATTTAACCCCCAAACTGGGTCAAAACACTGAAAGTATGGGAAAACATTATTATCGTAATAATAACAGCATTATATTATTTTTATATGAAATTTTTAAAAAAATGTTTTGCTTGTACTTTTGCTTAAAAGTATTGCTTGGAATGTTTTTAAAAACATATTTTGCTGGTAATAATTTTCTAAAAATATATTGAAAGTAATTTTGTGTTTCCAAAACTGTATTGCTTGTAATTTTAAAATCTTATAATTGTTTTCAATAATGTATTTTTAGAATTTAACAAATGTATTACTAGTAATTTTGAAGAAATTATATTGCTGGTACATTTTAAAAAATATATTGCTATTAATTTTTTTAAATGTAGTACTTCTAATTTTTTTTTCAAAAATTTATAACTGCTAAATGTTTTTATTTTCATTTATATTATATAATATATATATATATATATATATATATATATATATATATATATATAGCTTGTAATAAAAAAACGTATAAATTATATTTTTGTCAAAAATGTATTGCTAGTAATTTTTATTTTATTCAAACATTTATTGCTGACAATTTAATTTTTTCAAAAATATATTACTGGTAATTATTTTTTTAATAATTTCATAATATTTTTGCTCGTAATTGTATTTTCAAGAAAGTTTCGTCCTTAATTTTTTGCAGAAATGTTTTTCAAATATATATTGCTGGCAATTATTTTTAATTTAATACTTACTTTAAAAAATGTATTGATGGTAATTTTTTTTTCAGAAATGTTACTAGTTTTTATTATTTAAAACGTGTTATTGATAATTATTCTTCAAAATGTTTTACTAATAATTTTTAAAAAGATATTGCTGATAATTTAAAAAAAAAGATGTCTTTCTGACAATTTCTTTTTTTTCAAGATGTAGGGCTTGTAATTTATTTTTTTACAAATGTAGTGCTGGTAACTTTGTTTTAAAAAATGTATTGCTAGTAATATTTTTGTCAAAATGTATTAGTTGTCAATTATTTTTTTTTTACAATTTTTTTATTTTTTTTTTCGGAGATCCTTTCCTGGCAGTTTTCAAAAATATATACTTTTTTTTTTTTTTACAATAACTAATATATATATATATATATATATATATATATATATATATATTCCATTTTTAAACGAGTTATTCCGCTACCCAGGTTTCTACCATAACTGATTTTACCGTTTATCCTTTTTATTTTTAAGAACACTCACGTAACAGTTTTTTTTGTTTTGTTTTTTACGTTGACGTGGCAGGGGATTTATGAACACAATTTTTAAATTAAAATGGATTATGGCGTTTTAATCCATGGTTGTATGAACCTAAGAGGTATTTCTTAGTGTGGATGCATTTAGTCATAATTTCCGTTCCTTCATTTAACAGTTCGTCTTTATTTGGGAATATCATTTCATTTTTTTTCTTGGCACAGTCTACATATTTTTCCACCATTATAAGGATGTAAATTATGAAAATAACCAGCAATGCATTAAAGAGTTTTAAAATCGAGAAGTCCTAAAAGAAAAAATGTTAGCAAAGGTCTTATGGTTACGTCTAGCCAATTCGATAGTAAAATTTGTTTGCTTTATATATATATATATATATATATATATATATATATATATATATAATACGTGGTTTTTTGGCCATAATGGGGTTAGACCAGTAGACATTTGTATTAAAAAGTATTGACTTAAATATCCACTTCAAGGTCTCTGCAACACAAAAGAAATAATTTACAAAGCAAGAGTACATGGCCCAAATGGCTAAAAAAAAAGAAAAACATGGCCTGTCATTTCTTTAAATTTTTTTTCAATAATGTATTGCCGACAAAAACGGTATCGATGGTAACTGTTTTTATCAAAGATGTATTGCTGGTAATTTATTTTCTTCAAAAATATATTGCTATTAATGTCAAAAATTTACTGGTAATTTTTCTTTTCAAAAATGTATGGCTTGTAAGTTTTTTTTAAATAATGTATTGCTCTTATACCAGCAATACCATATTCCATTAATACATTTTTGAAAACAAATTACAGCTAGATATTTGCAAAACAAAAACAGAAAAATATTTTTTGACTTACGAGTAACACATTTTCAACAATTAAAATTACTGACAATATATTTTGGAAAAATAATTATAATCACCAGCAATGCATTAAAAAATAGTTCTAAAATCGAGAAGTCCGAAAAGAAAAAGTGTTAGCATAGGTTTTATGGTTACATCTAGCCAATTCTACAGCAAAATTAGCTTGCTTTACATATATATATATATATATATATATATATATATATATATATATATATATGGTTTTTGGTCATAATACGGTTAGACCAGTACACATTTATATTAACTGTTCACTTACATGTCCACTTCAACACGTGTAAAATCTTCTGTACAATAAAGGCAGAAGCTGATGAAGCTTCGCCTAAAATAGGCCCCTACTCCCGCTTAACTATGGAATAACGTGTCTGTCTTAATTTTCACACACACACTTCTTCTTCTTCTATGTGCCCTGTCCCTTCAGGACGTAGGCGATCATGGATCTCCACGTCTCCCTATCCCTTGTGGCTCTTAGTATGTTTGCTCCTGTTGCTCCTGGCAACCCCCGTTCCGTCATCCACCTGATCAGACTCTGCAGATATGTTATCCGCTGCCTTCCTCTGTCTCTCCTTCCTTCTATCTGACCAGTCAGTATCAGGTTCTCCAGGCTCTCCTTCCTCATTGCATGTCCCAGGAACTTCAGTTGTCTCTTCCTGATGCTCAGCATCAATTTCCTTTTTGTTGCCATTCTTTCTAACACTTCGTCGTTGCTTGTATGCTCAGTCCACGATATCCGTAGCATCCTTCTGTAGAACCACATTTCGGCCGCTTCCAGTTTTTTTCTCATTTTCGATTATATTGTCCAGCATTCACAGCCGTACTGAAGAACTGACATCACGTAGCAGTCTAGCACTCTTTTCTTCGTTTCTATTGAGATCTTCCTGTGTGTTAGTATTTTGCTCATCTTCTGGAACGCGTCCTTTGCCATGCCAATTCGCCTTCGGATCTCCGTGTCGCACTTTCCATCTCCTGTTAGAACACTTCCTTTTTTTTTTTTTTTTTTTTTTTTTTAATCATCTCACCCCAAGCAAGGCATTCCACTGCCACTATTGCGCATGGGGCTACATAGGGGAAGATAAAGAGAAGGAGTGGATAGACATAGGGAATGTCAGGAGAAAGGTGATAGATGAGTAAGGATAGCGAGGATGAGTGTCGGGCAGATGGGAAGAGTGTTTGATAGAATGGGAGCAGGTTAGTGTGTTAGGAGGTGTCTATTGACCTTACATTTAAACTCCTGGAGATTGTAGCCGTCGGGGAAGCAATCGTTTGGAAGAGAATTCCACAGTCGGGAAGTGCGAGGAAAGAAACTATTGGAGTAGAAGTTACGGCTGCATTTTATCGATTTCACTGTAAAAGGGTGGGATCTAGTTGCTAATCTAGTATCTCGTGCAAATTCGTATTTAGGGGGCACCAGTGATCTAAGTTCATCGGAGCAGAAGCCGTGAAAGTATTTATAGAAGAGACACAGCGAAGCCACGTCTCGCCGGTGGGAGAGAGACTGCAGGCGGTCTGCCAAGTCGGTATCTATCACATTACAGACCCTCCTCTGAACCTTATCGAGAAGCCCGAGGAGAACAGCAGGGGCACCCGACCAGATATGGCAGCAGTATTCAATGCACGGGCGGATGGTAGATTTGTAAATGTGCAAGATAGATTTAGACGGAAAAAACTTCCGGGCCCTACACAGAGAACCGACTTTCATAGCAGCGGATTTAGCAATGGATTCGATATAGTCATTCCATTTGAGGTCCGCTGAAAGTGTGAGACCAAGGAGGCGTAGTGTTTTACTCTCTGGGAGGCAAGCCTGGTCCATGCTAATGGGAGGTAGGTGAGATTTTCGATGATGGTTAATTGACAGTAGCTTCGTTTTAGAAGCATTAAAATTTACTAGCCATTTCTTACCCCAGTCCAATATGGATTGGAGGTCTTTTTCAATCTCGGCTGCGAGTTTAGCTTTGACGCCTACACCAGATTTTTGTTGGAGGCGAGAGTAAACTGTGGTGTCATCGGCGTACAAACCTATTTGGGTTCTTATGGAATCAGGGAGATCATTAATATATATCAGGAAGAGTGTAGGACCTAAGATGGAGCCTTGGGGGACACCTGCGTTTGTATGGTAGTTCTGAGAGGCATGTCCGTTTAATACCACTTTCATTGTGCGGTTAGAGAGGAATGACTGGATTAGTTCAAACAAATGTCCAGTTATACCATAGCTCCGCAGTTTACATAGAAGGCCAGCATGCCAAACTCTGTCGAACGCCTTAGATATATCCAATGCAACGGTTCGAGCTTCGCCATTCCTGTCGAGTGCCTGGTATATGTACTCGGTGATGGTCGTTAGCATATCAGCAGTAGACCTGGTGAAGCGGAAACCATATTGCTTGTCCGAGAGGAGCCTGTGTGCTGTGAGATGCTGAACCACCTCGGCGTTGATAATGGCTTCGAACACTTTGCCAAAGATCGGAAGAAGGCTGATAGGGCGGTAATTTGCAGGGTCAGAGGGTTCTCCAGTGTTTTTAAATATAGGAACTATAGAGGAAGATTTCCAACAGGCAGGAAAGCAGGAAGCAGATAGGCAGAGGTTGTAGAGCTTAGAAAGTATAGAGGAGAGTTCAGGGGCACATTTCTTTAAGACTATGGTTGGGATTCCGTCACCACCGCTCGCTTTGTGAGGGTCAAGTTTTAAGATAATCTTAGAGAAAAGCGAAGGTGTAATGTGGACATCATTCAGTTGTGCCTCGGTTCTAGGTGAGAAGTCGGGTGTAAAAACTCCAGACGAGTCCAGACTCGAATTGTTCGAGAATCTACGGGCAAAACATTCAGCCTTATCTGCTGGGGAGGTGAGGACCTCAAATTTGTTGATTAGCGGGGGTATTGTGGACTTGCTCTTGTTAAGTACTCTTTTACAGAGTCGCCAGTAGTCTTTAGAGCCGAATTTAGAGCATGCTATGCGTTGCTTCATTCTGGCAGCAAACAACATCTTAGCTTCGTTAAGTACCCTTTTACACTTATTACGAGCTGAAGTGAAAAGGCGTCTGTTTTGTTCCGACGCATAGTTACGATAAAGTCGGAAGAAATGATTCCGGTGGGCAATGGCAGCCGAACAAGCGGGTGAGAACCATGGAGACGAATGAGATTTAAGCTGGAATTTCCTAGCAGGGATGAAGGCATCAATGCCAGCCTTAACCCAGGAGGAGACCTCGGATGCACATTCTTCGATGGGAAGACTAAAGACGTTGTTCCAAGGGATGTCACAGAGGAAGTCTCGGAACGAATCCCAGTCTGCTCTTTGATAGCAGTATGATATTCTACTTATCTGTGTTTCATGGGTCGGGCGGGAGTGGAGTGAAATATTGACGGACACTACAGTGTGGTCAGAGTTTCCAAGTGGGCAGAGTTGTCTGGTAGTGCAAGAGTCTGGGATGGAAGTGAAGCAGAGGTCTAGAAGTGAGTTCCTTCCGTTAGGGTTGTCGGAGAAACGCGTGGGGAAGTCCACTACTTGCGTAAGGGATTGGGTGATTGAAAAGTTCATGGTGTGGACACCAGCAGGGTCAGTGACAGCGTTCTTCAGCCACTTGGTGTGGTGGGCGTTAAAGTCACCAAACACGAATACATGGGCAGAGGGATGGGTAGAAATGGCTTTGTCAATATTGTCAGAAATGATGTCAAGTAATGAACAGTCAGGGGAGGAAGGAGAGCGGTACAGAAAGAAGAGATAGCTAATCGAGCTGAGAAGTGAGAGGCGGAAGCACATGAAAGAATGATCTGGGGATTCAAAAGATGACACCCTAGCTAAGGGAAGGTGTTCGCTGACATAGACACCAAGCCCATGCATATGAACATTGGAGTCCTTCCTGAAGAGGGGAAGGTAGCCAGGAACGCAGAACTCAGATGAGGGGATAGAAGGGTTAAGATTAGTTTCACATAGGGCTAATATATCAGGTGAGTTATTATGGAGGAAAGAATCTACGCTGGGGAAGTTGGTGCGGATGCCATGTATGTTAGTGAAAGAGATGCAGACAGGTTTGGGCGTTTTCAAATGAGCTGGTTTAGTTTTGTTATTATGTTTGCTTTTTTCCATAGTAATTCAGTTAAGGAGGTACTTAAATTCTTGGACTTGTTTGATTCTGTTATCCCCCACCTGTATTTGGCATTTTGGGTTGTATCTTTTGCTGATGACCATGCACTCAGTTTTCTTAAAGTTTATTTGTAGTCCCTTCTTGTCACTCTCCACTGCTACTTTCTGTATGAGATCTTGCAGTTTCCTTTCCGTGTCCGCAATCAGTACTGTATCGTCCGCGTATCTTATGTTGTTCAGGTTGTGGCCTCCAATAACAAATCCTGGTGTGTCATCTAGGGTCCTCAAAATATTCTCGCTGTATAGGTTGAACAAATCCGGTGAAAAGACACATCCTTGTCTTATGTAATTAAGCATGTAAGCACGCAAATTAACATGCCAAAAAACGGAATACGGATCTATTTATAGACAACGTCGTCTTCTTCTGTGTACAATGTCCTTTCAGGGCGTAGACGATTATGGCCGTCCATGTCTCCCTATTTCTGGTGGCTCTTAGCAGGCTTTCTTCTGTTACCCCCCTCAACCGCCGCTCTCCCATCCACCTGCTCAGTGCTTTTCCCTTGTCTCTTTTCCTCCCTCCCTCCCTCCCTCTCTCTCTCTCTCTCTCTCTCTCTCTCTCTCTCTCTCTCTCTCTTGCGTATCAGATCAGATTTCCAAGCCATCCTTCCTCATTACATGTCCCAGAAATTTTAGCTGTCTTTTCCTGATACTCAGTATTAATTACCTTTTTGTTTCCATACTTTCCGAAACCTCATCATTGATCATGTGCTCGATCCATGATATCCGCATCATCCTTCTGTAGAACCACATTTTAGTTGCTTCAAGTTTTTCCCTCATCTTGGATGATACTGTCCAGCATTTACTGCCATTTTGAAGAACTGACATCACATAACAATCCAGTACTTTCTTCTTTGTTACTAGCGTAATTTTCCAGTCTCTTAATACTCTACTCAGCTTCTGGAATGCGTCCTTCGCCATGCCAATTCAGCTTCGGATCTCTGTATCGCACTTTCCATCTTATGTTAGAAGATTTTCCGGGTATTTAAAAAAAATGGTATCCCTCCCTCTATAAGTAGGTAGCCTATTGTCCTGTTTGCACTCCTCCCTGGTTTTTTAAACCGGAGTAGATATCTATCTTTTATTTCCTATTTAGGATTGGGTTTCTAGTTACTTCTAAAGTCTACTTCAACTTCATGTACCTAATGTCTTCTAACACTGAAATTTTATTCGCTAGTTAAATCATGACCTCTATAAGTCTAGAATTAGCTGTCTCTCTATAAAAAATACTTAACCGTATATACAGTTTGTAAACCAAATAATTTACAGAATATGGAGTTGATTTTAATTTGTTCGTTACGTTTATTGTTCAGTACATTATTGCATTTTTTTAGTCGGTATCACCCCCATTCAAGGCAGTAAAGCCACTAAGACACAAGTGGTTACATGGTGTGCAAGAATTAGGAACAGGAAATTTAATAGTGAACAGGAAGTAAAAAGGGTAATCCGGAAGACAGTAGATAGATTAAAATTGCATTTAAATTTTGTTGGCTGGAAAGCATAGATATGGATGAACGTTCCACAAGTAAAAAAAGAAACTGTTAGCATAGAACTTACGGCTGCATCTAGATGCACCATCCATTGTAAAATGATGAGATCTTGGTGCCCGTCTAGTACTAAATTCATAAAGACCAGATAACATAGCGAAAAAATCACACGAACAATTACCATGAATGTATTTATAGAAAGGGCACAGGGAAGCTACCTTATGGCGACGGGAACGTGACTGATGCCGAGTTCCCAGATCATGACCAATAATATTGCTGATTCATTTTTTTAAATTTTATCAAGGAGTTCAAAGTAAATGTCAGAGGCATCGGACCATATATGACAGCACTATTCTAAGCATGGACAATGGTAGACTTAGATATATATATATGACAGGTTCTGGAGAGAGAAAATTGTCAACCAATTTTTTAGCAGCTAACCTAGCAATGGATTCAGTATAGAACTGTATAAATATTGGAAAGAAATTAGAAATATCATAAATAGTGCAAAATTGACATTAAAGTTATGTGAATTTGGTGTACACATACCAATTACATGGCTAATATGCCTGAAATGGCGTTTATATACAATTCCTCAATTAACGACCAGCTCATTTACCGATCAGGCACTTAGAACAACTCAGTCATTAATTGAGGAATGTCTGTATTTTCTTTTTCATTTTTCGTTCTCCATCTCTATAGATTTTTTCTCGTTCTCCACAGAACTTTTTTATCTTTTCTGTTTTCTTCCAACCATTTTTTAATTTTCTTCTTCCTTTCAGCCACCATTCAAAATTTATAATTTTTCCCCTTTCAGACATCATTCATTATATTTTCATTTTCATTTTTCTTTATCCCGCCATTTAATTTTAATATTTTTCTTCCTCTCAGCCACCATTCAATATTTTTAAAATGTTTCCTTTTTTCAGCCACCATTCAATATTACTTAAATCCCTTGTTCTTTTCAGTCACCATTTAATATTACTTAATTTCCTTCTTCCGTTCAGCCACCATTCAATATTACTTAATTTCCTTCTTCTTTACAGCCACCATTCAATATTACTTAATTTCCTTCTTCTTTTCAGCCACCATTTAATATGACTTGATTTCCTTCTTTTTTCAGCCACCATTCAATATGACTTGATTTCCTTCTTTTTTCAGCCACCATTCAATATGACTTGATTTCCTTCTTTTTTCAGCCACCATTCAATATGACTTGATTTCCTTCTTCTTTTCAGCCACCATTCAATATGACTTGATTTCCTTCTTTTTTCAGCCATCATTCAATATGACTTGATTTCCTTCTTCTTTTCAGCCACCATTCAATATGACTTGATTTCCTTCTTCTTTTCAGCCAACATCCAATATGACTTAATTTCCTTCTTTTCTGCCACCATTCAATATGACTTAATTTCCTTCTTCCTTTCAGCCACCATGTAATGTTACTTAATTTCCTTCTTTTTTTCAGCCAGCATTTATTATTACTTAACTTCCTTCTTCCCTTCAGCCACTATTCAATTTTTCCTAATTTTCTTCTTCCTTTAAGCAGCTATTCAATATTTCTTCTCTCCCGTTTTTGATTTTGTAATTTTTTTTCTTCGTTTCGTTTAATCTCAGCAGTTATTCCAGTTTTTCCTTTCACTGATATTTACAACATTTTAAATACTAATCCAACGCCATAATTTTCTTCCTGAATCCGTGTTTTATTGAAAATTCTCCTCACTAAAATCTTATTCTTTTCCACCATTGAGAAAAGCATGTTCCCTTTTATCCACTGTGTACGCTGCCTATGTTGTGCAAAATCTAAGGTACGTGAGTGTGCTCCAAATTTATTCTTATCTGCTACATATGATTTTTAGTTTGGATTAAACGTTCGTCATTACAGTTGGTTACCAAAAGTAGACCTCATAGAATGTTTTCGGTTCGACCAGTATTACCAACATCTGAGCAATTTAATAAACATTCAATTTTCAGATTTTTTTGTCGTTTTTGCTTTTTTGAGGGTGGGGTCGTGTGTTCTTATTTTAAGTATATAACTTGTCACTCTTCTTCATAACTTTCCTCCCATGTAACCTCTGCGCACCGGCGGCAGTAAACTGCCTTGCTATGGGCAATATTTTTTTTTAATCATATCACCCCAAGCGAGGCGGTAACGCCACTGATGCGCAGGGGGCTACGTAAGAGTAAAAAGATTGGAAAAGAGAAAGCCGGAAACCACACTCTAAACAGGGAACAAGAGATGAGCCTCTTCACCTGTTCAATAGACGTGGGTGGAGTGTGAACCGGGTGATAGTTTAGTCTATCTACTCCAATTGAAAAGAAAAAAAGTAAAAAGATTGGAAAAGAGAAAGTCGGAAACCACATCCTAACAAGGGATGAGCCTCTTGATTGTAAATAATATATATATATATATATATATATATATATATATATATATCTTTTCACTATTACGTAGCCCCCTGCACATCAGTGGCGTTACCGCCTTGCTCGGGGTGATACGATTATATATATATATATATATATATATGCATAATGATAATATATGCGCTAAAAGGTCTGCCTTCTTCCACCGAATGCCCATAGCCCAGAGGTAGATTCGCCGACTGACGCCAATTCTGTCGGGTTTCAATCCTGGGTTAAAAAGCAATCGGAGTCTAATCGTGCTGATGAGCTGTGATACAGAGAAATAGATCCGTCTGCGGATGACATATATATATATATATATATATAGAGAGAGAGAGAGAGAGAAAAGGAATATATATATATATATATATATATATATTCCTTTTCGCTCTTCTTTTCCATATGCTTACATTTTTCCTCTCTTTTCTTTGCATCTTAATAATTTCTCATGAATCGTTTTCATTTTTCTGTCTTTTTTGTTTCTTTTCTTTTCTTTATATTCACCTTTTCTCTCTCTTTTTATCTTTCATTTTTCCTTTTTTTTATCATAATAATAATTTTTTTCACTTTCTTCTTTCACGATGCTTTTGTTTTCACTTCTTTATTTTTTATGCTTTCCTTTCTTCTTTTTATTTTTCATGATTTCTGTTTTTCTCTTTTCTTCTATTTATTTATTTCTCTTTTTTTCTTACCAATTTCATTTACCTTCATCCCACTATTATTTTTCCGTGTCTTTTTCCACTATCACTCTTTCTCAACGTTACTTTCTTTTTTCCCTCGTTATATCTTAATTCGTTCTCTCTTCTTTATTTATTTTTCTTTCTTTCTTTCTCTTCTTTTATTTTCCCTTTTCTGATGAACTTAAATCACTGGTGAAACCTAGGTGTGAGTTTGCACGAGATACTAGATTGGCAACTAGGTCCCACCCTTTTACAGTGAAATCGATAAAATGCAGCCGTAACTTCTACTCCAATAGTTTCTTTCCTCGCACTTCCCGACTGTGGAATTCTCTTCCAAACGATTGCTTCCCCGACGGCTACAATCTCCAGGAGTTTAAATGTAAGGTCAATAGACACCTCCTAACACACTAACCATCCCATTCTCTCCAACTCTCCCCCTATGTACATCCTAACTCGCCCTGTGTAACCCCCTGCGCTATTGTGGCAGTGGAATGCCTTGCTTGGGGTGAAATGGTTAAAAAAAAATTCTCTCATTATACACATTCCTCTTTTCTCTTATTTTTTCCTTTTTTTTTTTTTTTTTCTTTTTTTCCCGTCTTTCGCTTTCTCTCTTTAATTCTTTCGTTTTATATCTTAATCATTTCTCTCATTTCTTTCATATCGTTCTATTTCTTCGTTTTCTTTCACACAGCCTTTTGTTTCTCTTTTCTTTTCGTCTTTCTTTTTCACTCTCTGTTTTCATATAAATGGCAAAGAATTTAAAAAATGCATTTTACTTTTTCTTTTTCACTTACTTTCTCTTTTCTTTGATTCCTCCTCCCATCCCTTTTCCCCAAATCTTACATAATCTCCTTCTAGTTCTCATTTTATTTCTTTTTCTTTTTCCTCTCTCTTTTTTTGTTTAGCTTTTCCTTATCTTCTTAGCTATCTATTTAATTTTTCATCCTTTTTTTTTTCTTTTAAAGAATTTTTTAAATTTGATTTTCTTTCTGTATTTATTTCTGAGATGAGTAATTTTTCATAATCTTGGAATTATTTGGAACTTTTGTTCTCATCTTGGTTGATATAGGTGTTATAATAGACACAACGTTTCGACCAAGTACCCACTGGTCATCACCAGGTGTCCATAGATTGGCTGATATGGATTATCTTGTTGATTATTGCGAAATATCCTGTGAAATCAATTATTGTTCTTTCATGTTGGAATTATTTTGGTACTCTCACTACCAATTCCAAAGATCGAACTCATGACCACTAGATGATACTAACACATGACGATAACCAGAGGGTACTTGGTCGAAACGTTGTGTCTGTTATAACACTATATCAACCAAGATGAGAACAAAAGTTCCAAATAATTCTAAGATTATGTAAAATTACTCATCTCAGAAATAAATACAAATTGTGACAAGTGAAACAAACCCACTAACATAATCCACTTGTCAAAATCCATCTGACACTGAATATAAAATGCTCCAAAAATACACAACGAGTCTTTCGGGTGGCGTAGTGACTATAGTAGTTGGTTATACATGTGCTAGTATCATCTAGTGGTCATGCGTTCGATCCTTGGAATTATTAGTGAGAGTACAAAAAAATCCAACATGAAAGAACAATAATTACTTTCACAGAATAGTTCGCAATAATCAATGAGATAATCCATATCAGCTAATCTATGGACACCTGATGATGACCAGAGAGTAACGGTCGAAACGTTTTGTCTACTATAACATCTATATCAACCAAAATGAGAACAAAAGTTCGAAATAATTCCAAGATTATTAATTTTCTTTCATCTCGTTTGGTTCCTTTCGCCTTTGATATACATTTCAGTTTTCTTCATTTCTTCCTTTGTTAATAATTTTTCCTTCTCTCCTCGGCAACTTTTGTCGCTTTCGTTCTAGTTTTATTCATTCATTTTGCACACCTTCTTTTTAACAGTAATTTCATTATTTTTTTTCTCATATATTTTCTCTCTTTTTCATTCTCATATTTCTGCTTCCTTTTTTTCTTTCTTTTTAATTCATTTCCAGTCTTTTTTCTTTTCTCCTTTTCTACGTTTCTTTCCACCACATATTGGGTTTTCTTTCTTTTTTCTTTCTTTTTCCTCGTTTTTTTCTATCCTTTTCCATTCTTTAAATTTGTTTGTCCTTTTTTTCTTTCCTTCTTTTTTATCATATTTTTTCCTTTTTCTCGTAATCTGTTTTCTTCCAGTTTCCAGCATTTCTCATTCATTTCTCATTTCTGTTTCATTTTCTTACTTTTTCTTCTTCTTTTTTTCTTCTTCATTCGTTTTCTTCTGTTCCACTCTCATATTATTCACCACATATAATTTTGTCTCCTTTCTTCTTCTTCTTCTTCTTCTTTTCTTGCTAATTTTGATTGTCCTCTTTATTTCTCTTTTTTTCTTTTCTTCTCTCTTTATTGTTCTCTCTGAATTACCTTTCTATTCTAGTACAAATATCTTTCTTCTTTATTTTTATCTTTCTTTTTCTCCGTTTGTTTTTTTTTTATTCCTCCTCCTTATTTAACAATTTCCTTCTTAATTTAACAAGTTCTTTCTCTACGCCATTGTTTTCCCTTTTACTGTTTTCGTCTCGTTATTCAAGGAGGTTTCTCATTTTGTTCTCTCTTTTCTTTTACCATCCATGCCTAGCACTCTAATAACTGACCCTTCACCAACTCGGCTATTACGTGATATCTACCCAGTCATTCTGCAATCAGCTTTCCAATTTGTCACCTACTCTGCTCTTTTTCAAATTCTGTTCCCTAAAACAGACCCGACATTAAGGAACGCGTCAAGAGACAAGTTGCATCTGAAGTCCAGATTGGGCGAAGAACGTAATATCTTAGTGAGAAGTCGAGGTGCTTTGAAACGATTTGCTAATGGCCCTCAGCGTAAATTTTACAGGGTCTTAACAGCCCCAATGATAATCTAAAGAGGATATTTTGGTAAAAAAAAAAAAAAAAATGAAGGAAGGAGAAAATACAAATGGAACGCAGTAAATTAATAAACTTCAAGACTAATCTGCTGTCCCCGCCAATAGAACAACTCTTCAAGATTCTTGAAAGCCAGGCGTCTGGTTAATATCGCAGGCGTCTATGACGTCATGTCCTGACGCCTAAATGGAGGGGAGAAATTGACAGGAAGTGCAGTAATGAAGAATAATAGTGAGAATTTTTGGTGTACGGTGTTTTGATTTTCTCACTAGCTGGGGAAATTTTATCAGCATTTTTTTTTTATCATCACCAATAAATAAAAAATGTTTTTAAGAGGAGCAATGTTTACCCCGTCTGCAATTTTGGTTTCGTCTTATAATCATCATCTGGGTTAGTATCATGTTCCGTGTGAGTCCTGGATGCTGTCCACACCCCATTGTATGAAAACCAGCCGTAAACATATGAAAAAATTTCCGTCATTGTTCTAAAAAAATATTTTATTCGTATAAAATCATAGCATATTATTCAGTATTCAGTAACTCTTCTCAGCTTTTCTGTGTCCTTATACCACATTATTTAAGAGCATTTCACCCCGAGCAAGGCGATAAGGCTACTAAGACGCAATTTATTACTGAGGTGGGAAAGAAGACTTTAGTGTGGAGGATTTTCAATAAAACACGGATTCAGGGAGACTAAATATGGCGGTTGGGTTTGCATTTAAAAATTTCTAGATATTAGATGGCAGTGAAAGAACAAACTGGAAAAAAAATTGTCTATTTCTTATTACTCTGCTTAGCTTTTGGAATGCTTCCTTAGCTATCCCAATACGACTTCGGATTTCGGTGTCATACTTTCCGTCCGTTGTTAAAACCCTTTCCAGGTTTTCGTATTTCCGATTTGCAATTGCAAGTTCGAAATGTCAAAATCAAACAATTGCAGAAATTTAATTATATCTCGAAATTTTGTTTATAGACAATGGAAAATGTGAAATCGAAATCTAAAGGCTTATTAGAATAGCAAAAGACGCATTCTTATAGCATAGCAATTTTTTTTTTTTATAAGCGTTTCACCCCGAGCAAGGCATGTCACTGCCACTACTGTGCAGGGGGCTACGTAGAGTGCAGAAAGGCTGATTAAATATAGGAAATAACAGAGGGTGGGTGATAGGCGGGTGAGGATACCGAGAATGACGGTTGGGTAGATGAGAGTGTTGTGAGAATAGTTGGGAGTTAGTGTGATAGGAGGTGTCTATTGACCCTACATTTAAACACCTGGAGATTGTAACTGTCGGGAAAGCAGACTTGTGGAAGGGAGTTCCACAGGCGGGAAGCGCGAGAAAAGAAGCTGTTGGAGTAGAATTTACGGTTACATCTTATCTGTTTAACTGTAAAAGGGTGGGACCTAGTTGCTAATCTAGTATCTCGTGTAAATTCGTGCTTAGGCGGCACCAGTGATCTAAGCTCGTCGGAGCAGAAGCCATGAAAGTACTTGTAGAAGAGGCACAGGGAAGCTACATCACGCCGGTGTGAGAGCGGCTGCAGCCGGTCTGCCAAGTCAGTATCAACCACGTTACAGATCCTCCTTTGTATTTTGTCAAGAAGCCCAAGGAGAGCAGCAGGGGCACCCGACCAGATATGGCAGAATGATTAGAAACAAAGTAAGTACAATATAATATCGATCCTTCTATATGGCAGTGAAGGCTGCACTATTTCCTCACAGATGAAAACAAGACTGGTGGTAATAAAAATGTGGTCCTTCAGAAGGATGATTGGGATACAATAAACCAGGAATGCACTTTTTTTTTACAATTCATTCAGATGCGCCACACAAAGTTGTCCGCCATTTGAGTCTCTTAAAATATGGTAATATGAACATATTTGGCAGTTATACCTACAATAATTGTCTGACTGTCTGTCACTCACTCACTCACTCGTAAAGATTTTATCCAATTAATTAGATAAAAATAGAGGGCTCGGTGGATCTTATTGAGAGGCAATCTCAACGCATACTTAAACGGTTATAGGTCAAGATTTATTCCGACATTGTTAATTTACTTACATTGGCTCGTTCAGACCATTTATATATGTTTAGTATTTTTTTTCACCATTTGGAAACCAGTTATTGACCCAACATTGATTTCAACCTACCGGTATCTTCAGACGATTTATAATAACTGAGTTTACAATGTTTTCAATCGTACAACGCGCGACTGGAAGTTTAAAACAAATGAAATCTCAAAATTAAAGATTTTATACACTCCAATAATTATGACCAATAACTGGTTAACAATAATTAATTATATATATATATAGTCATCCGCAGACAGATCAATACGGTTAGACATACGATTGCTTTTTACCCAGAATTGAAAACCGGCCGAATTGGCGATTCTACCTCTGAACTATATCACTCGGTCAAATAGATATAGTCATCCGCAGACAGATCTGTTTCGCTGTATCGCAGCTCATCAGTACGGTTTGACTCCAATTGCTTTTAACCCAGGATTGAAACCCGACCGAAGTGGCATCAGTCGGCGATTCTACATGTGAGCTATGGGCGCTCGGTAGAAGAAGGCAGACTTTTTAGCGTGTATATTATCATTATACACGCCCAATAGCCAGAGTACTCTAATTCATTACTAAATGAGCGATGCGTACATGCCAGAGTAGCTACTGTTTTTCAAAGTCTACCATTCTTCCAGAGTGATCAGTCAAGGTGTGACAGCGTAAATAGTATATATATATATATATATATATATATATATATATATATATTAGTTGGTAGATGAAGTAGTTGCATAGGAAAAGAATTCAAATAAATTGAAGCTGATTTTCTTTAAGGACACTTCTGAATTTCCATTGATAATTTTCTTAACTTAATTGTTATATAAGTTTTCTTATATTTTAAATCATTTATTTAAATTATAATTGTTAAAATCATATAATAAAAGATTTTTCATTTCCATATTGTTTCGAATTAAAGCTGTTTTTAATCATCAAAATTATTTATTATGAAGTTTCATTATTGTTATTGATTACTATTGTAAATTATCTCTGGGGCAGAGTGTGCCCCTCTAATCGTACAAGAGCCAATGTTGGTGCGTGTACCATAGATTGGCCACCTTTGCAATAGACGGGATCCGTAAAAAGAAGTTTTCAGAAAAATGGAAACAAAAAGAGTTATTTTACTCAGAATCAGAAAGGAACATTTGAAATCTCTTGAACCCATATCGAGTAAAGAGGTTGGAAAGTTTGACACTCAGAGAACATACCAATGGTAAAAGAAATAGATAAGCCAGTATGAATGGATAGTTAATTTACTAAGCGTAGCTTAGATGTGGCACAAGGCCGAAAGTATGAGGTACCCAGTGAAGATCGAACTCACTACTCAGTTGTAATAGGTTCTAGCGAGACAAGTTTGCTAACCATTACACCATGTCGAGGTGTCACTGTGTGAATGAATGGTGGAACAGGATTTTGGGAGGTTGGTAAAATGACAAATGTTACTGAGAACTCCAAAGAGAAGGATGTTGCGAAGAGCCATAAGCCCTCACTTTCTGACCGATCACGACAGATAGACAAAGGTTAATCTATGTCCACCTAAAAATTGGATTCGAGAATCCTCATCTTTACTCCTTGATCTAATCCCGCAAGTAGCACGAAAAGTTTTCTTTTTTCTTCCTAGCCCCCCCCCCTCTCTTTTCAATACTGATCTTTTTAACTGAACTTCGACGTATCTCCACTGTCCATTCTGGAATCCCCTGCTATTATTCATCCTTTTTTTCACCCCCCTATGTTTTTTCCCTCTCCCAACTCCTTCCCATTTTTACTTCCGTCCTTCAATGATCTTATCCTCGATGATGAACCTCACTTCTAAAGGACTCTTTAGTCTCACTATTCAAGTCTAAGTGTCATTTGTCTTTTAGTACGTTTGTCTTGGCAGGACCGGACATATTGGATTTTGTTATTTACAACAGATTAAGTAACCATAACTGATACTACTTTATATATATATATATATATATATATATATATTAATGTTTCGGACGAGCTCATGTGCGGTTTGCCTCTAAATGGAAAGTGGCTCTGACTGTCGCCAATCGGAAGCATTTGCAGGGTTACGTACCGGGCCTAAACGTAGTTTTCCACTGTCTGAAAGCGCTTATCTAGGGTGGGCCGGAGGCTGATCATCTCTGGTCGGGTCGGCGCGGTGAGGGGGGTATGATGTTGAAAGACCCGAAACCCTCTAGTGATCCTCGCGATGACATCACTGACGACACCCTCCAGCGCCCCCATTACGGTGCGTATGTTTGAAATATATTTGTAAAAATATACTCAGTTATGATCTGTGATTAAGGAGAGGATGGTTAAATAAAAAGATGACAAGAGGAAAAACTGTATTTAACTCGCCTACGCGTTTCGTTCTGTGATGGACTTTATCAAGGTAAAAAGACGAAATGAGCTTTATTCCAAATTACGTATCTATAAACAAACAGTGTTGGCAACTATAAAAAGAAGCTCACAAATCATTCAAAAAAAGATTTCAGAACTCCTTCATGTGTAGTGCAATGTCACGAAATGTTAAAATGAAGGGGATTCAACCGTTTTTCTAGGACTTTTTATTATGTATGTTAGTCTGTTTCTAAAAATTCTGAAACTAAAATATTCTGTTAATCTTTTTGAATGATTTGTGAGCGTTTTTTTTCCCTGTTTTTTTTTAATAATAAAAGAATAACGAATCATCAAGTAGTTAAAAACGTAATAATTAATAAATATACGAAATTTTAGAAAAATGGAAACAAAAAGAAGCTTTTATAAGTT
This sequence comes from Ascarosepion bandense, assembly GCA_037127315.1. NCBI lineage: Eukaryota > Metazoa > Mollusca > Cephalopoda > Sepiida > Sepiidae > Ascarosepion > Ascarosepion bandense. The sequence goes on along the minus strand of JBBBDQ010000895.1, from coordinate 2,057,328 downwards.
TTTATTCGATTTTCAATTTCTCTATAGCCCCAAAAAGATGAGAAACAATCTATGCTTACGCAATTACTGCACTTGCACTGTGTTTTTTCAACAATTTATAACTAGTCTTAGTAATAACGGTATTGGTAGCAGTAATTACTATTTTAATTAATAAATTTCAATAATAAAGTCATCTATCATTGAAATAGTTTTGCTTTTTCTTCTTTTTTGTGCCGTGACCCTTCAGAACGTGCGCGATCATGGCTCTTCATATCTCCCTATCCTTAGTGGCTCATAACACGCTTTCTCATGTTACCCCAACCAAACCCCGATCTGCCAGCCATTTGCTCAAGTCTATCCAGTATGTTACGCGTTGATTTCCCCTATCTCTTTTTCCCTTTATCTGACTTGTGAGTATCAGGTTCTCCAGGCCCTTCATCCTCATTACATATCGCAGGAACTTCACCTTTCTTTTCCTGATGTTGAGTATTAATTTCATTTTCGCTTTAATCCTTTCCAAAACCTTAACTTTGCACACATGTTCGGTCCATGCTATACTCATCATCCTTCTGTATAACCACATTCTGGTTGCTTAAATTCTCTCCTTTATCTTTGAAGTGATTATCCAGCATTCGATGTCATTTTGAAGAGCAGACATCACATAGCAAACCAGTAATCTCCTCTTCGTTTCTAGCCAAATTTTTCGGTTTCATTTTGAAAGACAGACATCACATAGCAATCCAGTACTCTCTTCTTCATTTCTAGCCAAATTTTTTGTCTCTAAAAAATCTTCTCAACTTTTGAAGGACAGACATTACATAACAGTCTAGTACTCTCTTTTTCGTTTCTAGCCAAATGTTTCTGTCTCTAAATACTCTTCTCAACTTTTGAAGGACAGGCATTACATAACAGTCTAGTACTCTCTTTTTCGTTTCTAGCCAAATTGTCCTGTCTCTAAATAATCTTCTTAACTTTTGAAGGACAAACATTCCATAACAGTCCAGTACTCTCTTCTTTGTTTCTAGCCAAATTTTTTGTCTCTAAATACGCTACTCAAATTTTGAAGGACAGACATTACATAACAGTCCAGTTCTGTCTTCTTTGTTTCTAGCCAAATTTTTCTGTCTCTAAATACACTTCTCAACTTTTGAAGGACAGACATTATATAGCAATCCAGTACTCTCTTTTTTGTTTCTAGCCAAATTTTTCTGTCTCGCAATTCTCTACTCAACTTCTGGAATGCATATAGGGAGTTACCTGTCCCTTTTTAACGTAAAACTATAACAGCTCCATATCTGGTCGCGTACTCCTGCTATTTATCTCGAGTTTCTCATCAAAATCTAAAAGAGGATCTGCAATGTAATCGGTCCCGAGCTGGCAGCTCGACTTCAGTCAGTTTCTCACTGAGGTAAAGTGGCTTCCCTTTGTCTTTTTGTTGTGGAGTACAACATAGAAGATTGTGCGTTAAATGTAAGTAAAATGTCGGTTCCTTAGGGTCTTTGTAGTGGTGGGAACTTTGTATTATCACGTAGTGAGGCAGAGTTAACTTGCCAGGTCGCTGACTCGTATTTCTCCCTGACTACTCGCTATACTGTTACCTATATTAGGAGAGAGAGTCCACTATCCCTAGACAGGTTGAGTTACACTTTTCTACAAATATTTTCACGGCTTCTGCTCTGACGTTATCTTCCTGGTGCCCCATCTACACTTGTGGAATTGCTTGAGCTACTAGATTGACAGCTGAGTACCACCTTTTTACGGTCAAAAGAGTCAAATATAACCGCCACTTCTACTCGCACTTCCAACCTGTGAAACTCTCTTCCATATCCTTGCTTTTCTGATACCTACAATCTCCATAAGTTTAAGTGTAACCTCAATTGTCATCTTTAATCTTCTTGATTCCCATCTTTCTCTTATCATTTCTCCGAGAACCCCTGTTTTCGCTTTAGTCTCATGTAACCATCTTCACACCTGTATAACCACCTTTCTCTGACACCACCTGTAACTTGTTGTTTTTTTTTTTTTTTTTTTTGTTCTTATCATCTAACCCCCTGCTCACCACTGGCAGTGCTTCCTTGCTTGGGATAAAAACGATAAAACAATTATATAAAAAATATTTGTTAAATATTTTCAAATATTCAATTATAGTTAAAAAGCTTTGCTTACAGATATTAAAACAAAAGATTCGTGTTTATTCATTTAGACATATAATTAATAAACTTCATCAGAATTGAAACGCCCAAGTACTTCTTTGTCCTCATCAACGTCAAACATTCACTTCATTTATTCGTTCAGTTATGGTATACTAGCAGTATAGCCCAGCGTTGTTCAGGTGTAATGAAAGTTTTAAAACTAATCCATGGTCCTGGCGTTCAAACTCAGCCTAAAGAATATTTGTGTGAAGTTTGGTTAGAATAGGATAGAAATTGTGGATTTGTATAAAGGACATACAGACGGATAAACAGACGCACACAAACATCTTGCCTTTTATATATATATATATATATATATATATTATCGATTTTCTGCACTATTGTAAGAACTGCAACATTGAAACTTTTGAATATCGTTTCTTATGTCGTTGTCTATGAGTGTATTAAATTTGATTAAAATCGGACCATTCGTTCTATAACCCGATTTTTTCGCTTATCGATTTTCGATATTTATCGGGGGTACCTCGACACAAAACCTAAGAACACTCGCAGCCGCTTATAGTACAACTGTGTAAAATTTTCAAGAAATTTATAAATGGAACTTCGTCTGTGTGTGTGTGTGTCTTTGTGTGTGTGTGTGTCTGTTATCTATAGACACCGAAACGGCTGAACCGATTTTCTTGAAAATTTACACAGTTGTACGATACGCGTCTGCGAGTGTTCTTAGCTAAGTTTTGCGTCGAAGTACCCCCGATATATATCGAAAATCGATAATCGAAAAAGTCGGGTTATAGAAGGAGTGCTCCGATTTTAATCAAATTTGATACACTCATAGACAAAGACATAAGAAACGATATTCAGAAGTTTCAAGGTTGCAGTTCTTACAATTGTGCAGAAAATTTGATATCGATACAAGAAAATCAAAATTTGACTTACATCCAGTCATTTTTCTTTCACTCTACAGTTTCGCTTTAACTGGAAACAACTATAGATTTTTAGTCTTTCATGCCAACGTCCAAAAAGTCTGAGCTCCAGGACCATGGATTAGTTTTAAAGCTTTCATTACACCCGAGCAACGCCAGGCTATACTGCTAGTCGAGAATATTTTTACATATGACTATTTAACTTAACAACTGTTTGTTTGTGATTGATAATGGAGAGTGTCTAACTAAAGTTTAATTTGCGAATGATATTCACAATCTTTAAGGACACTGGCGCTATAGAGTCTTTTTACAAATATTCTCTATTCATGAACGGCGTTTAATAACCACCTCTAGGTTAAATAAAATTTGGAGAGAAAACGTTCGAGACAATAATGAAATGAAATAAAATTGATAGATAACGGAATTATTAATGAAATAACAATAATGAAAGTAGGAAATGGTCTCTGGATGAAAAAAAAAGCAACTATCATGAGAAATAATTAGGATATTAAGACATCTATAGATTTCACATAGGGGTTAATATGGATGTCGGCCTCGGGCAGAGAGATTTAAATTGGAAGGCGAAGTATCTGGGCGGTCACCAAAGATATGACCGATAATGTTCATCATTAATCTTACTGCTAAATTAATACCGAGGATAAATTAATTTTGGGCGACATCGCAATATTAAACTCTTGGGACTTCAGCCTAAGAAAGATGAGGAATCAGATAACAAAGGGAGATAACTGAAATTAAGGGAAATAAATTGAATTTGAGAGAAAACTGAATCGGTCAAAATTCAGCCCAGGAGATTTTTCCTGTGTTTATACTTGCCTGGAGATTTTCAACAAATAATTTTTTTTTCGATCATGGTGTTTTCCGATGTACAGTCATGTGAAGAAAATCTACCAGAGTTTTGATTTTCCATAGTTTTATTTATTTATTAATGCTCGGTACGATGGTAGACAACATATGGCAGCAAGACCTCTGATCGGAAGATTAGAGGTTTTGCATAACCCCTTAATTTCTGTTGTTCCTAGCTTCATTTTGACTCTGGGTGGTAACGTCTGTTGGGGTCCTAGCTATGGGTAAACAGTGAATGCCTAAACAAAAACAAAATGTTATGAAAGTATAAATCATATTTTATAGTAAAAATACCGGCAATACACTTTTATATAAAAAATTACCGACAACAGATATTTACTTTAAAATTACTAACAATACGCACATACTAACAAATTGTAACGAATTCACCCAACTTTTTAAAATATTACCAAGCAACCAACGTTAACAAGTTTTTCTGACAAGAAAACTTAAAGAAATCAAAGTGCATTTCAAAATATAACTTGAACAAATGTACAACATGAATATGCATTTTTCTTTTTTTATAATCGTGTCACCCAAAGCAAAGCATTTTACTGCCACTGTTGAGCAGAGGGTTACATAGGAGGTAAGTTATGAGAAAGAGTGACAAGTTACAGGGGGTGTCAGGAAGAGGGTAGGAGAAGGATGAGAATACTACTGAGAGTGGAGTGGACGAAGAAAGAAGCATGAGAGAGAGAGGAAGCAAGTTAGTGAGATAGTAAGTGATTATTGACTTTACATTTAAATTTTTGAAGATTGTAGCTGTCGGTAAAGCATGTAAACGGAAAGGAATTCCACAGGCGGGAAGTGCGAGAGAAGTAGCTGAAGGAGTAGAATTTGCCTTAACGATTTATTGGTTTCACAGTAAAAGGGTGGAACCTAGTTGCTAATCTTGTGGCCCAAAACTCTGTTGTTGGTATCACAACCGGCCTTCATCAGACGTATATCGACCCGGGTAACCTACAGAGAATTCCTATCTGAAATTTTTAATCTACGGGGAGAGATTGTTATCGTTCCACTTCCCATGTCTTGGAATCTCTCGTCTACTACTGATTTTTAGTACTGATCAGTTATTTCTCGCCGATTTTTATTAAATCCAAGTGCACAATGCCAGGCCTAAGGATTGAATTAATAATTACTATGTCAACAACTTCACGAAACATCCACTTGGCCAAGAAATTTTAAATGGCACGATTCGTTGTACTAAGGAAGTGTCAGGAAGACGAAAATTTAGAAAACTCTGCTACTGTTCTCAATTGTTAGATGGCTTACGGCCTATTACGTTGAATACACAGGTTCTCGCTCGATCACCGAAGTTAAGCAACGTTGATCCTGGTCAGTACTTAGATGAGTGACCGCTTGGGAATACCAGGTGCTGTAAGCGTTTAGTGACGGATGTGCGTTGTGGTGCAGTGGATATCGGCTCGGAAAGAGAAATCGGTGAGCCGAGTTCGAATTCCAGTTGAATACCCTGCATTCACTTAAGCACTGGTACCCTTGGGAAAGGTATTAATCCGTCCCCTCCCTCAAGTTATGGGTTAAATAACAGGGTAGCACTTGGGGACCCAGCCCTTAAACGAAAATCTCAATGAATCTTGATACTTGAATAGAAAAAAGTATTACTAGACACAAAACTTATATAAAAACAACAATAAATTGTTGAAAGGAAAAGGTATTACCAGCAATAAATAAATAAAAATTTAGTTGGCAATAAATGACCCACCAAGGTTGATATGCCATAAAAACAAAATAAACACAAACTCGATTGTTAGATCTCCTGAGAATTGCTTTTGCTCTTCTTTCGGTTATTGGTTCAACTAATTCCTATATGCAAATTTTCTCTCACATGAAACCAGTGCTCGGTCCACAACAAAGTTGCCTAACACCTGAACATTTAGAAAATTGTGTAAAACTTAAAGAAACAAAGTATGTTGCCGATATTGAACATTTGGCCAAGACCATGCAAGAGCAAGGCTTCCATTTATAAAAGAACTTATTTCTATTAATGTTATGAATGTATAAATCATATTTTATTGTAAAAACATCATCAACACATATATATATAAAATTACCAACAACAGATATTTACTTTAAAATTGGTTCAACTTATTCCTGTTTGCAAATTTTCTCTCACATGAAACCAGTGCTCAGTCTACACCAAAGTTGCCTAACACCTGAACATTTAAAAAAGTGTATAAAACTCAAAGTAACAAAGTATATTACAATATTGAGCAATTGGTTAGGACCATGCAAGGGTAAGGCTCCCGTTAATAATAAAAACTTTAAAAAAAAACATTTAAAATTAGTTTATTTCTATTAATGTGGTTTACATATTATTCTATATATTAATATATAAAATATATTGTAGAACAGGTATATTGATCTTGACTTCTATAAAAATTCATATACTGTTGCCACACTGAATGATTATAAAACTCTAAATCGGTACATAGTTAGCACTGGAGTAGGCTATTGTCTCATAGATTAAATAAAGGATATGGTTCGGAATTCTCTGTAGGTTATCTGGGTTAATATACACCTGATGAAAATCCAAAATGTTTTGATAATAACAATAATAGTCCGGATGTAAGCATTGCAAATAAATAAAAATTCCTTGTTTCGTCTTTAGTTACAATCAATACAGACGAAATCTGGTTTTAATTTCATTAGAAGCTTCACTAAGATATCAAGACTTCAAAAGATTTATTTATATGCTAGGGTCTTTTCTGTGGTAATACAATCAATACATTTTCCCAGAATATTTAATTCTATAAGGCAGATGGCATGATTGTCAGCAAAAGAAGAAATCGCATGTTGTGGAGCTATTTAAAATTATTGAACGAAATATAAAAGCGTCCAAAAGAATGTGTCTTAGCTAATTATTTATTTATTTATAGTTAATTTTTCTGTTTATTCATGTTAAACTCTTTCTATAATTAATTCTTCATAAGCAAATATCTTTAGAAGCGTTGTTTATTATACCATGTGTGTGTGTGTGTGTGTGTGTGTGTGTATGTGTGTGTGTGTGTGTGTTGCAATGGGTTATGGACGTCTGAGTTAAAATACAGAATTAAAATCATAGAGACACCTGATTTTTAACCTAATCCATAACAGTATAATGTACTTGCTATCGAGCTAGCCATCCTATTTCACCTACATTAGTACATGTAATGTTATTTTCTTTTGGGATACTGCCATTTCTCCGAAAGAGTTCTCCTGGTCAAACTGAAAGGGAGACCGCTCAACATAGCAATTGTAGTCATCTATGCACAACAACATAAAGCACCGAAGAAGAAATAGAATCTTTTAACTCCACTCTAGAGAAGGCCAAGGCTCAATGTAAAAGCCAAGAAATCAGGATCATCATGGGAGATTTGAATTCCAAAGTAGGCAAGGAGAGGGAAGGTATGACAACTGGCAACTTTGGTTTAGGAATCTGCAACGAACGAAGAGAAAAATGGGTCCAATGGTGCATAGCAAATGACCAGGTAATAACTAAGACCTGGTTTCAAGAACACCCACGACGTCTATGGACATGGAGAAGCCCAGGAGGTGACACGAAAAACCAGATAGACTACATAACCTTAAACATCAGATTCAGAAACGTCCCAGTCATCTTCAAATTAAAAGTGAAACTCCGGAGATTAAAGAAGCCTAGTGAAGTCCCAAAACTGATATACAATACACTCGTGAATGACCTCAACCTACAGAAAGAATACACCAACAGCGTGAAAACCAAATACGAAGAACAAACTGGGAAAGGACATTCAAAATGGGACGCGCTAAAGGAAACTATAGTGACATCAGCAAACAACATTTCCCCCAAAGGAAATTAGACGCAGAAAGAAAAACAAGTGGCTGACTGAAGAGATTCTGGACATGATGCAAATGAGGCAGAAAATGATATCAAGACATGGAATGGAGTACAGGGAACTACACAAGGAAATAAGAAGAAAATGTAGAGAGGCTAAAGAGGAATGACAAATGTGCGGAAGTAATACTGAGCATCAGAAAGAGACAGCTGAAGTTCCTGGGACAATGAGGAAGGAGGGCTTGGAGAACCTGATACTAACAGGACAGATAGAGGGAAAAAGAGACAGAGGAAAGCAAAGGATAACATATTTGAAGGACCTAATCAGGTGGATGACGGAACGAGGATTGCATGATGTAACAAGAGGGTGCGTGCTCAGAGCCACCAGAGATATGGAAACGTGGAAAGCCATGATCGCCTACGTCCTGAAGGAACAGGGCACATAGAAGAAGAAGAATGTTATTTTCAGAATTAAATTTTCAGAATCAAAGTCGTGTTGCTCCATTTTACAATTTTTAAGTTTTCCATCAACGATTAAAATGTTTGGTGTTCATTTACTACTGAAGTGGGGGACGTTTAATACCGAAGATTTACGAAATGTATTAACAACCGACATGTTTTAATTTATTATAGAGTAGATGGGAATTTTAAAGCGGCCTGAATTGTGTTTGTTTTGTTTCAAAATTACGAGGAAAAATATTTACATTTTTTGTTGACTAAATGAATTGAACATAAAAATAAAAATTATTTATTTTGTGTTACTGAAATTAAAAATATAAAAACTATTACGCTCTCAGTTCAGAAATTTTCGAAGAATATTTAAAAAAGTAGATATTCAATTTTAGAGGAAAAAGTTACATTAATGCCACACGAATTACAGACAGTTGATTTCCGGCATGAAATATTTAGTGAAAAAAAAGCTTTATTTATTTTTTATTTTTTTATTACTTTTATTTTTTGAAGTATGAAATATTAAATCTGAAAAAAAAAATTTAAACAATTAAATTAACCATTGGCACTTTTTTTTACATATTTTGTTTTTGTTTGAAAAAACATTTTTTAAATATTTCTTTTGTTTCAAAATTACAGGGAAAAATATTCACATTTTTTTTTGTTGACCAAATGAATTTTTAAAACGTCGGAATAAAAATTAAATATAAAGGTTCGTTTTTGTTTTTTTTTAATAAAAATATATCTTAGTCGCGTTTGACAGGTGTGATTTGATTTCTGTGACGTAATTTAGCAACCATCTTAGATCTTAGATATTTTACGGAGCAAATATAAACAATCAGTTCCATTGGCCAAAAAGTGCGAAAGGCAAAATTGCTGAACTTAAACTCAAAAAGTATGTGTCGACCTGGCTTCCTTGTAGATATGTGTCCCTAGAAAGTTTGAATGGCGTAGCTTAAAAAATGTAGGCGTGCATAGGAACACAGTCACACACAGACTCACAGATTGCCTTTTATATATATATATAGATATATATATTTACACTCTCACACTATGATTGAGCACTCTGGAAGAATAGTAAACTTTGTAAAATCAGTAGCTATTCAAGCATTTACGCATCGTTCATTCAATAATGAATTAGAACAATCTCAGCCACTGGCGTATAAAACCGAGCGCCCATAGCTCAGAGGTAGAATCGCCGATTGATATCAATTCGGTCGGGCTAGAAGCAATCGAATGTCTTATCGTACTGATGAGTTGTGATACCGTGAAACAGATCTGTCTGCAGATGACTAAATATATATATATATATATATATATATATGTGTGTGTGTGTGTGTGTGTGTGTGTGTGTGTGTGTGTGTGTGTGTTTCACTAAAAATTACAGACAAGATGCTGTGGTTAAGTTTTTTATATTATTTTTCGTGTGATGTTATATGTATATATGTTGTCTTTTCAGACCATAAATTATATAAAAATTGTGTGAACGTTTTATTTTTCCAAGCGTTTTCGGCTATACTTTTAGCCGTCATCAACGAGGAATTTTATTTCACTTTTAACAGAATATATAGATTGATTTATGTACCTATCTAGAATTATAGGAATGTTTTATTTTCTAAACATGGTATTAATGTTGCAGCCATATTCA
>JBBBDQ010000895.1:1950000-2042500 GCA_037127315.1 Ascarosepion bandense | reverse complement strand
AGCCAACCTTTCCTGAAGATCCCATTAGGTGAAACCTTGGTAGGTTTGTTGGCTCACTAGGTTAATTTACTTATATCTGCATATATATATATATACACACACACACACACACACACACATTAAGCGGCGTAGGCACAGACCATAACCAAAATACTGTACGCTATTTTGTGAGAGATTTTGTAAGAGAATTTTTTTTAATGAAAAATTGTGGCTCCTGTGTCCACTGTAAACATAAAAAAACAACTGAGTTATGGCTAAGGGTGTAGATGCCAGAAATGTTGTTATTAAGTCACGGGATACGACAACAAATTTACCTATTTTTGCTATATTGTACAGTGCACACACATATACACACACACAATCACTGCTACAACCACCAGCTTAAGCTGCTACTGCTAAGGTAATGCTATAGGCTCTCTCCTCCTACTCTCTCACTCTTTACTAGCTTTCCTTTTGGCAAAGGTGAGAGAAAGGCTGAGGAGAGTAGCGTTTATAGATTATAAAAAGATAGAGGGGAAGGAAAAGCTGGTGTAGAGAGTAAGTGTAACGGACGGAAGAACTAACTAAGGAAGGAACAAGCAGAATTATTAAATGATGATTATTTTTATATTTTCTTTCCAAAGAATAATGCTTTCTTTTTCTAACTATTTTTCTTCTTCCTTTTTTAGATTTTCACCTCGTTTTTCATTTTGTCTTACCAAACAATTTCGTTTTTTTTTCCTTGTCTTTTTTCTTCTTTTTTTTTTCAAATTTTTTTTTATTTCTCTTTTATTCCTTCTGAATTTCAACAGAAGAGCAAACAGATTTACATCACTTCATGAGCAGTAATGCTAACAACTAGCTATTACTGTACAGTAAAAGAGACGTGTGCGCGCGCACATATATGAAGTGTGACATATTTTTACACTATTGATCGTCCAATACAAGGTTCAAGAGTCACTCAAAGTAGTGTCTTACTGAAGTAGGTTGTTTTATGGACGTATGAATTATAGATTATGAGGATATGCTGGATAGATAACGGTTGACCATTGGCGTGAGGATTGTAATGGAAGTGGAAAGGATCCTCTCGGGAGTTTGTCTCACAAAACAGCTGTTCTTGAAAAAAAAGTTGTCCATACATATATAATATAAATGCTTTTGTTTTTGCTGCCGTGTGACTCTTTAATATACTCACTTGACAAATACCTACTAAGCGTGTTTAATAAGAAGAAGAAAAAGTAAAAGAAGAAAACAACAAAAACAAAAAGAATGTGTGTGTGTGTGTGTGTGTGTGTGTGTGCATACTTATCCATGCTGGTCTGCAGGTGTGTGTGTGTGTGTTCTGGCCGGCTTGTGTTTCTAAGATTGTGCTTGTATATGTTGGCGTGCGTGTGTGCTTGTGCATGCTAGCCTGGATATGTGTGTGTGTGTGTGTGTGTGTGTGTGTGTGTGTGTGTGTGTGTGTGTGTGCGCGCGCTCGTGCGTGTGTGTGTGTGTGTGTGTGTGTGTGTGTGTGTGTGTGTGAAGAGGCGTGAGTTGTATGTTGTGTTGTGATTATGTTTTTGCGTGTGTGATCGTGTCTACATGTGTGTATGCTTGTGCGTGTTGGCCGGCGGGGTGTGCGTGTTGAAATGTTTACATGCCTTCATATATTTACAATTTGTAAAAAAAATAATTGTTTATTTCAGATATATCATATTTTTCCATCAATCTAAACTACAGATATAAATTATCATTTTCGAATTTAATAAAATATGACTTTGGGGAATTAAAAAATATGACCAAAATAAGTTGGAAAATTCCCAAAAGGTTACATTTAAAATTCAGAAAATACAAAATACAATAAAACACCACGGCTATCAACACACACTTCTTAGGAAAACACTTGTTGAAAATATATATATATATATATATATATATATATATACTTAGACAAGAAAATAATAAACGAAAACTTAAAATTCTAGAAGCTATCTACATCAAACAGCTTAAACCTAGCCTAAATAAAATAAATTTCGACACCTCCACTAACATACTTCAATGCCTATAATCGACGGGAGAGGTCATAATTATTATACTTACCCCCTACACCATAGACGTAGCAATTCCCAGACCAATCCTCTCATGCCACTATACTCTCAATTGACCAAAAACCAACTACCACCATTCCTTCTCGGCCTGCAGCCACGTGCGACACAAAAAATGGACTTGCTTAATTTTCTCTGTATAACTCCACTCTGTTAATAATTTAAATGTTCTATGTTCATTGAATATTAAATGTTCATCCTTTGATAATGGCTTATGTAAGCCGAAAGCTCAGACCTAATAAAAAATCAACAATTATTGCGATTTTTGTCGTCTTTCCATGACAACACTATCAAGCTAATCATATATATATATATATATATATATATATATATATATATATATATAAAATAAAATAAAGTGAATCTATTAGTCGATTAATAATGCTGATCAATATTTTAATCAAGCATTAATATTAATGCCGCAATAAGTTGTTTTTAGAGGCTGTTCTCATATTCTTCAAATTAGAAATTCTTTATTTTGATTAGCTCACTCCGTCTATGTAACAATGTCTCCCAGATTAAAGGGGTTTGGCTTGTCTTAAACCTTTTAAACCTCTTCAACGTGAAATAATCCTCATCACTTGATAACGCACGGATAGTGTCGAAACAAAATGGCTACTTTTGTAATGATATTATAACATTAAACCTAAAATACTATGTAACATGATGTATGTAATATAATCACATGACCGAGCAGTTAGAAGTTACACTTTTCTTTTTAGAACCGGGTTAGAACGTTTGCTTTTATATAATGAGAAACGGGTTAGAACGTTCCCTTTCCAACCCGAAGAACTGGGTTAGAACATTCGCATCCAGATCATGACAAACTGGTTTAGAAGGTTCGATTCCCGACCATAAGATCAGGAAAGCAGTTTATTGAACGTATCGGTCTAGGAAAGTGATCCAAGTGGGCTGCAATGTTGGAAACTAACTGCAAAATTGACCACAGATTGACTCAAGCTTTTTAAGTGAAATTAATTTTTTGGAACTGTTTATAAGACGTCGAAGTAGTCGCATATAGAAGTCACAAGTCACAGAGACAGAGCGTTTGAATATACTTGTGGCGTACAAGTTGATCATACGCTCTCTCCCATAAACTGTAACTAAGGTCTGTTTATCAAAGTAGAATTGCAAACCAGAAATCTATACTCAGAATAGAATTATGGCCATTAATAACCTTGCCATCCCAGTTTTCCAATATAGTTTCAACATCTTGAAATGGACTCTAAACGACATCAGGCGAATGAATTCGAAGACAAGAAAGCTTCTTTATAAGCATAAGATGCATCATCCAAAGGCTGATGCAGACCGTCTATACCTACCCCGTAGAGAAGGTAGAAGAGTTCTTATTCAGCTAGAATTGTCATAGAAGACAACAACTATTGTATTATTAACATACATAGAAACAACAAAGGGCTGGATTATACAATTAGTCAAACAACATGAAAACAGAAAAATATTCAATAATAAAAGAAAGCAGTAAATACGAACACGATTTACATTTAGTAGATTCTATAGAAAAGCAAAACAGAAGCCAATAACCAACTATTGCGGCAAAAAATATGGAAAAAAGCCAAAGATAAAAAAAGAAAGCCAGATGAAACAACGCTGGCAAGACAAACCTCTGCAAGGCCAATATCCTGAAAGTGCTAATAAATTGAATGATGATAAAGTTAATACTCATCGATGGTTATGTGCATCTGGATTAAAGTCTGAGGCTGAAGGCTTTATTCTTGCAGCGCAAGACCAAAGTCTTTTCACTAGGAACTCTGGCAAATATTATACATAATATTGTGGATCTAAAATGCAGGTTCTGTGATAAATACCAGGAAATAATAGACCATCTAATCTCAGGATGTTCTGCACTTGCCCCAAATGAATATAAAAATCGTCACGATTTTGGATCCACATTATTATATATAATATTTCCCTGAAAGTTCCTAGTGAAAAGACTTTGGTCTTGCGCTGCAAGAATAAAGCCTTCAGTCTCAGACTTTAATCCAGATGCACGTAACCATCGATGAGTATTAACTTTATCAACAATGGGATAACAAGGCTATTCATGGCCATACTTCTGTTCTGAGAATTCAATTCAGTTTTTAATATCAGTCATAGCCTTCTATAGTACTCTTTACGCACTATTTCTTTCATTTTTTATGGTGAATGTTTACACTCTCATTTACACCTAGGTATTTATAAGCTTCTTCTTGCTCTAAATCTTTTATTGTTACAGCAGAGTCTAAGCTAACTGAGGATGTTTGTTGTAACGATCCTCGTAAAACTGTAGCTTTAGCACATTTATTCAAATTGAATTTCATTCCAATGTTTTCACTGAAGCATTTTACAGTTTGCAGAAGACCTTCTAGCTCATTATCTTTCTTAGCATACAACTTTAAGTCATCCATGTAAAACAGATGGCTTATTATTATTATGTCATTTTTCATCAAATTTAGATTTCTGCATTGGTCTCACTACCAACCAAGTCTGCGGGGAGACCTAAGGCAGGTAGTGGCGTGTTGTTATGACTCCATTTCATGTTATTCTATCCTCCCTATCATCCCCAGCATTACATAGATAACGTTTTCCTTAGTGTGTGGGCTGTACTTAATAATACAATTTTTTGTATATCTCTTAAGCTGGGGTTTCCAGGGATTCTTTCAATGTGTTGTTTTGTTCCATTTTTTATCATTCCAAGTGCACCTACTATCACTGGCACAACTCTTGTTTTCAATTTCCACATTTTTTCTATTTCAATTTCCAGGTCTTTATATTTTGACAGTTTTTCAAATTCCTTGATTGCTATGTTACAATCCGCTGGACAAGCCATATCAATTAATAGACAAGTTTTCTCCTTCTGGTTTTTAACAATAATGTCTGGCCTGTTTGCTTCAATTTTTCTGTCTGTGTAGATGGTGTAATCCCATAGAATGGTTACATCTTCTATTTCTGTAACCGGTGCTGGATGATGTTCATACCAGTGTTTGTTTACAGCTTTTCCATAATGTTTGCACATTGCCCAATGTAAATATTGCCCAACTCTATCGTGGCGATTTTTATATTCGTTTGGGGCAAGCACAGAACAGCCTGAGATTAGGTGGTCTATTGTTTCTTGGTGTTTATCACAAAACCTGCATTTTGGATCCATATTATTATGCATAATATTTGCCTGAAAGTTTCTCGTGAAAAGACTTTGGTCTTGTGCTGCAAGTATAAATCCTTCAGTTTCAGACTTTAATCCAGATGCACGTAACCATCGATGAGTATTAACTTTGTCAACATTGGATTTATTGGCACGTACTGGATATTGGCCATGCAGAGGTTTGTCTTGCCAGCGCTGTTTCATCTTTTCAAGAGCTTTATCTTTGGCTTTCATTTTCATATTTTTTGCCGCAATAGTTGGTTCTTGGCTACTGTTTTGCTTTTCTACAGAATCTACTAACTGTAATTCTTGTTTGTATTTACTGCCTTCTTTTATTATTGAATATTTTTTCTTTCTTTCTTCATGTTGCCTTACTAATTGTATCATCCAATCCTTTGTTGTTTCTATGTATGTTAGTAAGCCAATAGTTGTTGTCTTGTATGACAATTCCAGCTGAATAAGACCCCTTCCACCTTCTTTACGGGGTATGTATAGACGGTCTACATCAGCCTTTGGGTGATGCATCCTATGCTTAGAAAGAAGCTTTCTTGTTTTAACATCCATTCGCCTGATGTCGTTTAGAGTCCAGTTTAAGATGTTGAAGCTATATTGGACAACTGGGATTGCAAGGCTATTAATGGCCATAACTCTATTCTGTGAATTTAATTCAGTTTTTAATATCATTCGTAGCCTTCTATAGTACTCTTTACGCACTATTTCTTTCATTTTTTTATGGTGAATGTTTTCGCTCTCATTTACACCTAGGTATTTATAAGCTTCTTCTGGTTTCAATTCTTTTATTGTTACAGCAGGGTCTAGGCTAATTGAGGATGTTTCTTGTATTGATCCACGTAAAACTGTAGCTTTAGCACATTTATTCAAATTAAATTTCATTCCAATGTCTTCGCTGAAGCATTTTACAGTTTGCAGAAGACCTTCCAGCTCATTATCATTCTTAGCATATAACTTTAAGTCATCCATGTAAAATAGATGGCTTATTTTCTTTTGGCCTATTTTATAACCACATTCTGTCTTATTAAGTTGACTGGTTAGTGCTATTAATGATATGCAGAATAGTAAGGGAGATAAAGAATCACCTTGAAATATACCTCTTTTGATGTTTATTTCATCAGACTTATCGGTTCCATTTATATGATTGAGGTAAAGGGTTGTTTTCCATATAGACATGCACTGTTTGATGAAATTGATGATGACGGGCGATATCTTGTATATATTTAAAGTCTTTAAAATCCATTCATGTGGCACACTATCGAATGCCTTTCGGTAGTCTATCCAGGCAGTACTAAGATTTTTCTTTGTCTTGTAGCAGTTTTCCAGGATCATTTTGTTAATTAGCAATTGGTCTTTACAGCCATAACAGCCACGTTTGCACCCTTTTTGTTCAAGCGGTATCATGTCATTTCTTTCTAAGAATAAATATGTTTGTTTTGTTAAAATAGATGTTAGTAGTTTATATGTTGTCGGAAGACATGTAATTGGTCTGTAGTTTTTCGGGTTGTTTGTGTCACCATTCTTGGGTAGAAGAAATGTAATTCCTTTTGTCATCCATGCAGGAATTTTAGTGGGATCGTCAACCATTTCTTGGAGTTCTTTGGCTAATTTTTTATGTGCTGCATTTAAATAATATAGCCAAAAGTTAGGAATTTTATCTATACCTGGAGTTTTCCAATTGTGTGCTTTTTTTAGTGCAAATTTAATATCATCTTCTGTAATTCCAGACCATGTCTGTTCGGGTTTATTCTTCATTCGTTCTATCTCCTGCGTAATCCAATGTACTTCCTTGCTAGGTTCTTTAGGGCAAGCCCATATCTTTTCCCAGAACTGTGTGACTTCTTCCATTCTGGGGGGTACTGTCACTTCAATTCTTTTTTTACCTATTTCCCTGTAAAATCTCTTTGTATCAGTCTGAAAGATCTTGTTTTGTCTGTAAAATTTTGCTCTTTTTTCATAGCGTCTTATTCTTTGAGCCTTCAGTTGGATTTTTTGCTTTATTTTTTCTTTATTTGATAAGACGTCATTTTCATTCCTGATGTTATATTTTTTTTCGGCTCTTCTTCTTTTCCTAGTTCTTACATTTATTCCTCTACTCAGTTCATCCAGTACTGACAGTTCACTTCTTAGTTGTTCGATTTCTTTTTCGATTTTTCTTTTCCAAGGTGGATCTTCACGTCTGCGTGACTGCCTTGTTTTTATTTTGATGTTTAATTTTTTTGTTGCTGCTGTTGCTGATGCATATATTACTTCGTTAAGATTTGTATTCGGGTCTTCATCCAGTATTGATTTCAGTGCTGCATTGTACAATTTAATAGTTCGGAGGTTTTGTTTTGTTGGTTGGAATTTTGGGAGCTGTTCACGTTCCTCCATTGTAATACTTTGTATTTGACTTAGCTGGTTTTTTATTTCTATCTTGGCTTCCTGTATATTGTTATTTTCCGTCAAATAATTATCTTCGATGTGTTCTGAACTAATTTTATTTTTGTCTTTTAACTGACTCAGACTCAGATCGCACCTTTCCAGCACTTTTAGACTTACATCATTATCTTCGCAGTGATTTGCGTGTTTCACGGTTTCTACATTATGACCTGTGATTTGTTTGATGTTATTACTTTTTATTTCTGGTTCCGGTTCCTTTTCATATTTTGTTGATTCGACTCTTCTTGTTACAATTCTTTTAATTTCGTGAATCTCAGCCTCTGACAGTCGGTTATTACGAATAATGTACCTACGTACATTGGCCAATTTATTTTCGTCAATATACTTTCTATTTGTTTGACCAACTTTTTCACGCCAAATGTCATATGTTTGGCGAGTCATGTTTTTTTGAGGTTTGAGTAACGCTTCATGAAATGCAGTCATAACGACTTTGTACTCCTCACGAGACCATTTTATTTTTTCTTTCTTTAAATATACGGTTGTAGATCTAGCTGGTGAATTTTCAGGACCATCATTAGGATTATCCTGGTTGTGGGGACCTGAAGATACATTCTTTGTGTAGGAGTTTGTTCCTATGGCAGATTTTTCGACCTCAGGTAGGTTCCCTCCTGAAGGACGGGCTCCCTGTTTATCCACTGGAAGAGCCATACTGGACTTTTTATTTCTATTTGTGTTTTTCATGTTTTTCCCACGAGTGACGCACGGGTTCAAAAGTCCACCCAAAGTTGCCCGGCACGTTGGGTAACGGTCTTTTACAAACAGGGTCCCGAAGCCTGTAGGGAATCGTTTGTGACCTCATAACGCAGTAGCCATTCACTCCTCGGCACGATTAACACCTTGAGTTGCGGGTTGTTGTTCGGAGTTTTCCTTCTCCTAAATGGGCTGCCAAGCAACATCTGACATAGACGCGATTGGAATTCAAGGAGAAAGACGGCTCAACGAAACAAAACATCAATATTACTTGAGTAGTTTGTTTAAAAAAAAAAAAAAAAATTATAATATCTTAAGAAAAAAAAAAAAAAAAAATCCTGTTTATATTAAAACAAAATTTCATATTGAGAAAAGGAAAAATTCAAATAGAGAGACGTTTGTTGAAAAAAAAAAAAAAAAAAAAAAAAAAAAAATGTAATAATTTGTTCGTCCACTTTATCTTTCATTTTTTCAACAAAGTCGTTGGTCAATATTGGATTATCTTAATAAGATAAATTAAATAAGTAAATTAAAACAATAAATAAATAAAAATAAATTTATCAAAAAAAATACGTAGACTTTCTATAAAATAATACCATATAAATTGTTTTTCATCGGATTTAATTTATTTTCTTGTTTTGTTTTGTTTTTAAGAAAATTATAATAGTTAAAAAAAAAAAAAATAATTTACACGAAATATCGACAGCTAAAGGAAATATAATACGGATGATTTTATTTAGGTTAATTTAAAGAACAAACAGATAAATTAAAATAAAGCAGAATTTCGTTAAAAAAATTCCCTAATATCTAAAGAAAAAATCCTGTTTATATTAAAACAGAATTTCATATTGAGAAAAAGAAAAATTCAAAGAGAGAGACGCTGGTTGAAAAAACAAACAAACTTGGATGTAACGGCCGTTCATCGGAGAAAAAAAAAAAAAAAAACATCACTGCACTTAGAGAGTATTGTTAAAAAAAAAAAAAAAAAAAAAAAAAAAAAAAAAAACATTTATTGCTACTATTAACCTTTGTCCTTGCAAAAAAAAAAAAATTCAAAATTTAATTTAATATGAAAAAAAAAAAAAAAAAAAAGTGGACATACCTTTGAGTTTGAGTTTACTACCGTAACATTTAAAAATAATAATTTGTTCGCCCACTGTATTCTGTGTTATTCTTTCATTAAATCCAGCGAGAATAAAATTATCGAAAAATAAATAAATATATAAAATGAACGAACAAATTAAATATAATAAATTATTACATATTCTCTCTAAGAAAGAATATCCTAGATCGAACATTTTTTTAGTGTTTTTCGTCATATTTTTTTTTTCGTTGTCTTGCTTTAGAAGACTAGTTAATAAATCTATTTAAAGGATCATTAAAAGAAGAAACATACAATTTGAATTATATACGAAGAAAAAATTAATGTTTATGTTTAAAATAGTGAAATTCAAAATTAATATTTACGTTAAAAAAAAAAAAAATAAAAAAAAAAATATTATTATTATTATTATTATTATTATGTTGTCATTTTTCATCATATTTCCATTTCTACTATGGTCGCACTACCTACCAAGTCAGCGGGAGGTCGTGGTGTGTTGTTATGGCTCCATTTCATGTTTTTCTATCTCCTCTAACATCCCTAGCGTTACATAGACAATTATTATTATTATTAAGTCATTTTTCATCATATTTCGATTTCTGCATTGGTCTCACTACCAACCAAGTCTGCGGGGAGACCTAAGGCAGGTAGTGGCGTGTTGTTATGACTCCATTTCATGTTTTTCTATCTTCTCTATCATCCCCAGCATTACATAGATAACGTTTTCCTTAGTGTGTGGGCTGTACTTAATAAGACAATTTTTTGTATATCTCTTAAGCTGGGCTTTCCAGGGATTCTTTCAATGTGTTGTTTTGTTCCATTTTTTATCATTCCAAGTGCACCTACTATCACTGGCACAACTCTTGTTTTCAATTTCCACATTTTTTCTATTTCAATTTCCAGGTCTTTATATTTTGACAGTTTTTCAAATTCCTTTATTATTATTATTATTATTATTTATATAGAGAGAGAGATAGAAAGAGAGAGAGGATTTTACATTTACGAAATCATACTTTAAATAACACAAATCACGAAAATGTTTTTGTGTGTTTGCCTAAGTTAACCGAAAATGCATTACTCATTTCTTCTTCTTCTCTTTTCGTAATTAGCCTCTTCTTTGCAAATTGCTTGGGTAGATCGCAGATCGGCCAGAAATCATTCAGCCAACACACCGATTTCCAACCTAATTCTAAGACAGAAGCATCCACCCCTAAAATCCACTCACCTGTTATTGCTACTTTATAACATAATTGCCGGGCTAATTAAATAATTAATCTAATTGTAATTTGACAAGGTCACCTTAATTATTCACGTCAATATCATCATCTCCGTCACCATCTGCATCATCCTCATAATGATAATGGGGAACAAGAGACAGTTGGATAATTATTTGTGCCTATATAATTCGCCTTATATTTTAAGTGCAAAAGACTAACTCTTTATTCCATTGTTTATTGCCTTCCACTGCCACTATAGCACCGGGGGTTACATAGAGCAACTGGGTAAAGGAAATGGTGATAGACGAGTTAGGATGTACATAGGGAGAGTGTTGGAGAGAATGGGTGTGAGTTAGTGTGTTAGGAGGTGTCTATTGACCCTACATTTAAACTACTGGAGGTTGTAGCCGTCGGGGAAGCAAGCAGGCGGAAGGGAATTCCACAGGCGGGAAGCGCGAGAAAAGAAGCTGTTGGAATAGAAATTGCAAATCATCGGTTTCACTGTAAAAGGGTGGGACCTAGTTGCTAATCTAGTATCTCGTGAAAATTCACACCAAGGGGGCACCAGTGATTTAAGTTCATCAGAGCAGAAGCCATGAAAGTATTTATAGAAGAGGCACAGGGAACCTACGTCACGCCGTTGAGCGAGTGACTGCAGGCGGTCAGCTAAGTCGGTATCAATCACGTTACAGATTCTTCGCTGTAATTTGTCAAGAACACCGAGGAGAATAGCACGGGCACCCGACCAGATGTAGCAGCAGTATTCAAAACACGGGCGGATGGTTGATTTATATAAGTGCAGGATAGATTCAGACGGAAAGAATTTCCGGACCCTGCACAGAGAGCCGCCTTTCATAGCAGCGGATTTAGCAATGGATTCGACGTATTCATTCCACTTGAGGTACGCTGAGAGTGTCATATATATATATGAAAAAAGCAGGTAGGTAAATCCCAAAAACCCGATCCTAATTAATATTAATGTAATTTATATTAAAATTGATCAAGGTGGAGGGCTCAATGCAATTTATATTCAAATTAAAGAGCCAATTATGAAATAAAAGAAAATTTCGATGTTCAAATTCGTTGAATAGCCATTTCTACGAGAAAAACCTCGCGTACCCAGCAACGAACTTTATTAAAAAAAACAAAACCAAATGACAAAAAAGATTTCAAACCGGCAGAAGTCCAAAAAAACTTTTCGTCACAGAAAATTAAAGGGGTGGGATTAATAAGAAAGCAGACATATATCTATGTCTATTTTTATTTTTAGATTTTTTGAAACCCCCTACCCCTTAACTGGGTCGAGAGTTTAAAAGTTGAAATTTAGCCTTGTCTGAGCAAAAGAAATGGTAGTGGGGAGAAGAAAAAGAAAGGAAGGAAAAAGAAAAGAAGTAAAAGAGGAAGGGGTAATTGATAGGGAAGTAAGCCAAGAAAACAAATTATATTTCCATAGAAAGAAGGGAAATTGTTATCATTCGTGTTGAAAAATAAACCATAGTGATTTTTAGTTTAAACAAATGGGACAAATTTTAAAGAAAAAAACAATTTTAAGAAAATTCATTTAAATTTTTTAACATTATTTTTAAGTAATATATATATATATATATAATATCTAAAAATAATATATATAATATGTATATATATATTATAAAAAATAATATAATTTTTTTATTATAAAAATAATATATATATATATATATATATATATATATATATATATAATATTTAAAAATAATGTTCAAAAAATAAATTTAAATAAATAGGTCTGTTAATACCATTTCGTAACTTACCGTAAGATTTCGTAATATTGTCTTTGTTTACGTTAGGATACGAACCAGAACAGAGACGGACATTGTGAGAAATCAGCAACTTATGTATTTATGGCTTAATTCTTTGTTAATGCCTGGGATTTTCTGTGGCTGAGTGATAAGACACGTCAAATCTATTGATAGCTTCTCTTAGGTATAGTTGCAGGTTCGAATCCTGCCGTAAGATACGTATTTTTATAACAACATTTCTCGAATGTTCAGGCAGGTGGATATATATTATAGATGTACTATTTAGTTATAGGAAAAAAGAGTATACACTCAAATACGGGTATCCATTAAAAATTATGCCGTTCAATACCATTTCGTTATATATATATATATATCCTGAAAATCGCTGAAAAACAGCATAATATGAAGGAAAATGCCTCAAACTAAATAAAAACAATGTTTTCTCGACAAAATGTTCATGCTACCATGAAGAGGATAGATCAAAGTATTTTTAATTATTTAAAAAAATGTTTTAATTGTTTCTAACATATTCATTTAGTGGTAGGATTTTTTTTTCTCTCGTGTTGTCATGTGAGACGCCACAAGCTGTAGTGCGATTTTCGCTTCCAGCATGCACGCACGTATTCGCCAATCCTCCACACAAACAAATTGTGCTGCATTGGATATCGGCTCGGAACGAGAAATCGGGGAGCAGAGTTCGAATTCCAGCCGAATTCATTGCATTCACTTACGCGCAAATACCCTTGGGAAAGATATTAATCCGTCTATTCCTTCCAGTTATGGGTTAAATAGCAGGACAGATTGGGTTCTATAGCCTTGGTCGGCAACCAGCCTACCGCAGGAAGCAATGACAACCTACTGCGGGATAATCTTCTGCCCAGTCAGTCATGATTCTTTCGAGAAATATCATGATGTCATTTCTAACCTTCCGGTTAGAAATGACATCATGATATTTCCGCTGAATAATAATATAATTAATAGAAATAAAACAACCTAAGATCGCATACATTTTACATTTCGATAAATTTCGATAAATCCCTGCGTAAAGTGTGAGCTGTATTTGTATGAACAATTTTTTTTATTTCTTACATGAGCCACGAGGAATCGCTTCAGTGAGTCTATCAAAACCTTTTCAAATCAAACCGACTGCTCCAACCACAAAGGAAATTATTGATGTCCTCATAAGACACATTTTTTAGATTCCCAATTCAAGATTCTTGTATTTTGATATTTTTAAAAAATCTTCAAAGATACATTACCGTCTGCAGGAACTGTGATATCAATAGGAGAGCATATTCTGTTCTTGTTCTCTTTGATCATCATCTTTTAGAGATTAGCTTTGATTCTTCAATATGTTTTTTAATTATTATTATTATTATTATTATTATTATTATTATTATTATTATTATTGTCTTTCCTTTGTGCACGACGAGTTTCCCTTCAGATCTCAACAAAAGACATCAAGAGACATTTTTTGTATCAGAAGATGAAGACAAATGAGGTTCCATACAAACAAAGAAAAAATATATAATTGTGATCAATGTACACAGAGAAAGGTTCGAAAATATAAGAAGTACCCATGAGTATGTTTGTTTGTTTGTTTGTTTGTTTGTTTGTTTTTGTTTATTTTTTTGTTCTTTTGCAGTTCACATACAGGATGCGATGAGTAAATGTTGGCCATTTTATATTTTTTATTTCGCACATACACATTGTCTGTTTTTAATTTGATCGGTTGCACGGTATAGTATGGTCAGTTGGGCAACGTCGGGAAGAAAAGGAGCACCGTGACGTAAGGGGGTAGGGCTCCTCTGGGTCAAGACGGTGGATGCTGCAAGACACTACGTCTACCAACAAGACCCTGCCCCATGCCACACAAGCAGGGGTATTGAATCATGGCTGTCAGACAATTTCTGTGAAAACATCACCCCTTAAATCTGGCCACCTCGCTACCCAAACTGCAACCTCTTTGATTATTACGTGTGAGGTGCAGATGAGCGAGATACTAAAATGGAGACCATCCAGAAAAAGAACACCATGACGTAAATCCCTCCACCATACATGTGGAAACGGCATGCTATGCTGTTTAACATTCGCACCGGAAGCTTTAATCTAAGCATTTCAATGCGTTTAGGTGTCGATCGGAAAACAGGACAAAGGATTCGGAAGGAGGTTCATGATATATCCAGTCAATTTTTCTATTTTTTATTCTAATCTACTTCCTGCTATGTATCCCATCTTCTAATATCTATTTATTTATTGTGAAATTTGTTTTATTTGTTTATAAATAAAAAATTTATATACCAGTTTATTTTATTTTAATATCTCGTCAGTTATCATATTCCTTAAGCGAATTATTGGGTATATGCATGTTAATTAATATAATTCTTTTTATCCATATTCTAATGTGAACATTTTGTAGTGTCTACATATGACATTTATTTCATTACGTTTATTTCATAGATTGTTTCTTAAGTGAAGATAGTTCACATTGATAGACGACTGATTCCGTTAGGCACCTGTTTCCTAGCGGGCGATCTATAGGGTTTCTACAATTACATTTTTTCTGGTCTAAATTATTATTTTATTTTATTTTATATTATTAGATTGTTTTTATTAGTTTTGATAAAGTTTTTTAAAATATTATTATTGTGATTTTTTATGATTTTTCCAGATTGTTCATACAGCTGTAACTTATTTGATAGTATTTTAATTGAAAATCTTACTTAACCGATTCTTTTCCGGAAAGTGATTCTTAATTAAGGCGAGGAATTTTTTCCCCAATCTACTACTAATCATTTGGTTGAAATGGGATGTGTACCAAATAATATTTCTATTCCTACATTTTTTCGGGGGTTTACCTATTTAATATTTGTGTTTTTATCCACTAGTTCTAAGGCAGTGTTATAAAAATTGCTATGCTTATTAAATATTTCTTCATTTGCTGAATTTCTACTAATTCTGTATTCTATTGATGAGGGTACGTGTTTAATAACGACTGGTGGGTAGTTACACTTCGGGCGGATATATAAAGGATCGGTGTATGACTTTTTATATGGTAGGTGTATATCCTACAGAAAGAATTTAAAAACTTTAATTTAAAAGTAACTATTAAAACAAACATAAAAAGTAGATTTCTTCGACGTAATCTTAGATCTAGAGAAAGAAATACACCAACCAAAAGAAAAAATAGAAAAAAGAAAGAAAAAAAGTAAGTATGTACAAACTAGTGGCCAAATTTCAAAGTGAATATTTCTCATGATTAGTTAAAAGAAACACACACATAAATTTTTTATCTTCCCACATACATATGTAGCAAACCATGGTTTCTGCATTTAACTGTACATCATTTCCACAACCAACATCCAACATTGCCTGATGACGAGATTCTATCTCGAAACAGAAATTTCCGTGTCGCAATGTACATTTAACTTCATAATTATATTATTATATAAAACTTTACTATATTTATTGTATTGAGCACTGTTTATAAAAAAAAATGCCAGGAGACTCAAAACAGTAAACTCTTGGAACCTCTTTACCTATATATATATATATATATATATATATATATATATATGTGTGTGTGTCTATGTTTACTGGAAAAAAATTAAATATTAAAATACCTCCACCAACACCGGCTACTGAATCTTAGGAGAGAATTCATCAGTAAGTGCCGCCACAAGGCAAATTTTTCGAATACTTAAATTTAGAATTTAAATCCCCGTTGTCTAGATGTTAGAATATAAATTAAAAGGATTCAATTTAAATTTTAATCTGAATTTTACCCTAACGTTAACCTTAAAAAGTATTTTAACCCCACTACATTCCTATCCCAAGCTCCTTCAATTGCCTATCTTTAGAAAATATGGATTCTTTTACTAAACCCCTTATTCCTTGGTTGACGCATATATTTTTTTTCTCTAATATTTTTTTCTCTAATAATTTTTTTCTCTAATAATTTTTAAACTGATAACTTCCTGTAATTGGCATTTAGCTCGCTTCTACCTAAAAGGTTTAATCAAATAAACTTAAATAAAAATTTTAAAATCTTATATTGAAACCCATTCCTTCTCGCCTAAATACACCTCTTCAAACAACCCAAAATCTTAAGTTTAAAAAGTAATTTAACTCATTTAGCTGTCTATCTTTATAAAATATGAACTCCTATTCCTCCACTTCCTAAATATACCGTTTCAACACCCTGTAACCCAGCGACTACCAGCTCTGTCCTGTTCTACTTTGTGACCGTTGTTAACCAAAAACCCCTCCACACTCTACCCCAGGGCCTTCGCCATTTGGAAAAAACAATGTCGCTGACGTGACGTAGAATATCTATTAGAGATCCTATGTCGAAATGTACATCCGACACCTTTGAATTTTGAAAATTTCTCTAATTTTTATATATATATATATATATATATATATATATATTATAAATTATATTTTAGAACATGTGCATAATTTTTCTATATATATCCACGACAAAGGTACGTTTGTTTCGACATTGAATCTTCAATGTATCATCAGGTGGTATGTAAAGTAATGGAAAGCCTCTTTCCTTATATTTGGCCAGTTTAGTTAGAGGTGTTGGTGGGGGTTAGTGAGCAACGATCAGAGACAGACTCCCCTATCACTAACCCCCACCAACACCTCTAACTAAATTGACCAAATATAAGGAAAGAGGCTTTTGAATTGCATGATAACAGATATCAACAAATAAATCATTGTGAACTTTTCAAGATATTATTATAAACTGGATTTAAAATCGCATATTTATCATATAAATATAAACAGAAAATTTTACCAGTATCGTTTGAATAGGAAATTGCATGTGGAAAAATTTGCTTTCAAAACCACAACTGATAGCGTCTAATTAGATTTTAAGAAAGGAAGGAAAATATAAGTGCAAAATAAGAACGAACGACTTAATAAAGAAGAAAAATGTAAAGGAACGAAAAAAGAAAGAAAAATAGAAAGAAAGGAACAAATCTAAGAACGAGATAATAAAAAAGAAAAAACTAACAAAGAAAAGGAAGGCTCTAAAATGAGAATAAAGAAAGAAAGAAATGCAAGAAATAACTAAATATTTGCCCGAGTTAAAAAAATAATAATAAACAAAGAAAGAAAGACATCTAAGCTCGCGTTAATAAAAAGAATGAATTAAGAAAGGAAAAAGAATGACATAAGAATGAAAATAGGAATATAACAAGTAACTAACAGGGTTAGAGGGAGATAACTCATGACTATCAAAAGAGGCACTACTAAGCAAGAAATGAAGACCACATATCCCAGTGATTGTAATAAAGAGTTCGGTTCAAAGTTCCTAGCATCTGAAGAAGGCGGGAGCGTATATCGGTCGAAACATCGTACAAATAGCAACAAAGATTAGGACAGTTATCCAAATACTGTACAACTATTTTGTACATAATTTTATACCTTCAGAGTAAAGTTATGTTTCTTACCTATATGATTTGTAGCTCATAAATTAAAAATAAAAACCTAAACCCAAAACGAGAAAAGATAATTTAACAAGAAAAGAACGAAGCTACAAAGACTGAAGGTGAGAAAGAATGTAATAAAGAAAGAAAGAAAGAAAAAGAATCACTTAGCAAGGAAAGAAATAAAGAATGAATGAAAGAGAGAAAGAATGAGAGGGTGAAACCTGTAACACTATTGGAAAGGTTAGTAAATTGAAGAAGAATCTAAGACAGAAAAACACTAATCTTTAATAGACTAGAAAATAAACTCATGACCAGACAAAAGAAAATAGGCAAGGGAATTAGTAATTGAATTTTGTTTTCGTCTCCCAGTAAGGTAAAACAAAGGGTCTATCTGGTCTTAGTCAAGACTGAGATAAGTGAAGGCATATTCTAAAAGACCTCCTAAAAAGAATAAGTAAATATTTTCAGACTATTAGAAATATGTGGCCGGCATAAATAATATTTTTACGATCATCGAAAACGAACGACCGGCTTAGATATCATTTTTACGGCCCTTTAATACGAGAACCACCGCTTGGCGCAAAATTCGATCGACTGATAAAAATTAATTTTTTTTTAAACCAGACGGACTTCCAAATGAAAATACGAAAAGAAATAGTAATTAAATTTTTCTCCTGCCAAAACGCGATAAAAGGTTTTAAATCAAGGTATTCTCCCCTTTTTGTCACTTGTTGACTAAAGAGTCGAAAATTATAAATCCTAACAAAGAAAGGTAGGCTCTAAAATGAAAATAAAGAAATACAAGCCTGAGATAATAAAGAATGACTTAAGAAAGAAAGAAAGAAAGAAAGAAAGAAAGAAAGAAAGAAAGAAATGTTAGCCAATATAAAAAATGAAAAAAAGAAAAAAGAGGTAAAGGTGTAAAAATTACTACACACAAGGAGGATTTTAGACGATAACTAAAATTTGGCCGTTGGAGCTAGACCACATCTCTCGGGCGGTTATGGTGAGAGGCACCCACACAAAGCAGCAAGGAGACAGATTTAATCCGATGACTAAAGGTAGAGCCATAATTAGTTATTTGGAAGAAAGCTAGCATACTCGGAGAAAGCCATACCCAACCCCCACTGAATGCGGTACTCCATATAGGCTGGATATTTTACGCAACAAAGTGACAAATTCACCGACGGGCATGGCCTGTGTTTATCGCGCCCAGGCCCGTGATCTTCTTTTGCTAGAAAGATTCAACGTAAAGAGGTGAAGTCAGAAATCCAGCGGAGACCAGATCGGAGAGCCGAACCAGGGAGACTGTGGAGACGACGACAAAGTGAAGACACAAAGTGACAGTGACAGAATGAACGCAGTCTAGATAGAGACTGGTGCAGACCAGAGGACAGAGGCAGACAGGAGAAGAGAGATAAGATCACCGCTTCGCCTGATCTGATGTGATTTGCCGCCCTGAAGAAAAAACTCTGACTTACAAGCTTTCTTCCTGAAGTTTTGTTAAAAACCAAATGCAACAAGCACTGTGTAACGATATTAGGGAAGGGTCGATAATTATTGCATGAATGATATAGCCATGAATAAATGTATTAAAAACTTTGTATCCAGGAATTGCATACAAATGATTTTCTTTTATCGAATTTATCTTTTCGTGTGATTTAATCTGGCCGCAGCAGACCAAGTCATCGATTCCAGTTGACCATTCGAACCAGGTCTATCAACACAACGTGGGGCGAGAAAAGGACTTGGGCTGAAGCGATCCACTCCACGATCAGCTGAGAGGACCGACTTAGAGGACGGATCGGCCGCGTTGTGAATGTTATAACCAATGCCGAAGATGAGAAAGAATGACTTCAAAAGAAATGATAAGTAAAAGAACGAAGCTAGAAAGAAAGAAATTAATATGAACCGGAGTTTGAAAAAAAGAATAAAAGAATAACGAAACTTAAGCACTAGATGATAAAGAATGACTAAATAAGAAAAGAAAAGGTACGAATCTAGAAAGAAAGAAAGAAAGAAAGAAAGAAAGAAATTCAGATAAGCCTGTAATAAAAAAAGGATAACATAACAAAGAAATAAAGTGCGAAATCTAAGCCCAAGATAAGAATGAATGACTTAACAAGAAAAAAACGTAACGATACTAGAAAGAAAGAAAGAAAGAAAGAAAGAAAGAAAGAAATATATACCCCAGATAAAAAAGAAAGAAAGCTAGATCAAAAGAAAGAAAAATATAACTAGGGGTAAAAACGAATGAATTAACAAAAAAAGAAATATAGAATGAACGAAAGAAAGTAATCTAAGCCGGAGATAAGAAAGGCTTAAAAAGAAAAACAAAAACTAAGAAAGAAAGAAAGAAAGAAAGAAAGAAAGAAAGAAAGAAAGAAATGTATGAGCCAGAGATAAAATAGAATTACTTAACAAATGAACTAGCAGAAATGAAAGAAAGACAGAAGGAAAGAAAGAAATATAATTCCGAGATTTTAAAAAATGAATAACTTAATAAAGAAAGTACGAAATCTTAACGCAAATTAAGAATGAATGACTAGAAGAAATAAAACTAACAAAGCTAGAAAAAAGAAAAAAAGAAAGAAAAAGAATAAAATAAATAAATAAATAAATAAATAAAAAGAAGGAAAGAAGAAAAAGTCTGAGAATTACAAAAGAATGAATTAACAAAGAAAGAAAGAATGAAAGAAATATAAGCCAAAAAAATTCCCTGACAAAAAAATAAAAAAAGAAAGCAAAAGAAAGAAAGAATGCTATATAAACCTCAAATAAAAGAAAGAATGATTTAGCAAAATAAAGGAGAAGCAACTTAAGCTCGAGATTTTAAAAAATGACTTATCGAAAAAGAAAGGAACGAATCTAGAAAGAAAGAAATAATGAAAAAGAAAAACTGAAAGAAACTAAGACTAAAAGAAAGACAAAAGAAAAAAGAAAAACTGAAAGAAAGAAAGACAGAAAGAAAGAAAAAAGAAAAACTAAAACAAAGAAAAAAGAAAAAGAAACACTAAAATAAAGAAAAAAAAAAAGAAAAAGAAAACCTGAAAAAAAGAAAGAAAAAAAGAAAACTAAAAGAAAGAAAGAAAAAAGAAAAAGGAAGAAAGAATAAAGAACGGAATGAATGAAAGACAGGCAGAAATTTATATAAGAAATATATAATAAGCCCGAGATAAAAATATAAAACGAGCAAGAAAAAAAACTGATAGAAAAAATGACTGAAAGAAAGAAAGAAAGAAAAAAATTATAAACCCGAAATAAAAAAGGGATGACATAACAAGAAAGAAAAAAAAGGAACGAGAAACTACAAAAAATATAGATATATAATCCGAACATTAAAAAGAATGATTTAACACAGAAAGAAATCTATCCCCAAGATAAAATTAATAAAGAAAGAACAAAAGCAGAAAAGCAAGAAAGAATAAAAGAAAGAAAGAAATCTAAGACCGATATAAAAAAGAGTTAATTAACAAAAAAAAGAAAGAAACCTAATTCTGAGATACTAAAAAAATGACTTCACAAAATAAAGAAAGAAAGAAACAAAGAAACAAAGAAACAAAGGAAGGAAGAAATATAAACTCGAGAAAAAAAGAAAGACTTACCAAGGAAAGGAAGAAATAAAGAAAAAAGAAAGATAGGAAGTAACTTACGCCCGAGACAAGAAAGGAAAAAAGGAGCTTGAAAGAAAGAAAGAAAGAAAGAAAGAAAGAAAGAAAGAAAGAAAGGAACGATAGAAATAATTTAAGCCCGAGACAAAAAACGAAAATAAAAGAAGAAAATAAAATAAAAGAAGAAAAAATAAAAGAAGAAAAAAGGAGCTTGAAAGAAAGAAAGAAAGAATGAAAGAAAGAAAGAAAGAAAGAGTAATCTAAGCCCGAGACAAGAAAGGAAAAAAAGGAGCTTGAAAGAAAGAATGAAAGAAACAAACAAACAAACAAACAAACAAAGTAACCTAAACCCGATACAAGGATAAATAAAAAAGAAGCGTGAAAGAAAGAAAGAAAGAAAGAAACCTAAGCCCGAGACAAGAAAGGAAAAAATACGAAGTTAGAAAGAAAGAAAGAAAGAAACCTAAGCCCGAGACAAGGAAGGAAAAAAGTACGAAGCTTGAAAGAAAGAAAAGAAAAAGAAAGAAATCTAAGTCCGAAATCTAACGAATCTAAAAAGAATGACTTAACAAAGAAAGCTTGAGAGAAAGAAAATAAATGAATCAGTTAAAAAAGGAGAAAACTATCATTACGGAGAGAATGAGAAGAAAGTTTCTGATGAAGAATCGAGAGGGGGAATAAATACAGTGTAAAGAGGGACAAATTTTAATCCTTTCGAAAAAAAAAAAAAGAAAAAGACAAGAATAGAAGGAAGGAACCGATTTGCACGTATGCAGTTGAGATATCATCTGCGATTTTAATTAAAGTAACAACGCAAATCTGTCCCAAAGAAAACGTCAAACCTCTTTGCAATCTGACCTTTCTGGACGGCGACCGTGCTCATGTGATGAAGGTGAAATAATTGAAACAGAATGGGAAGCTGGTGTCCCATTAACGTTGGTCAGTTGCCTTTTGTTGGATGCTCTCATGGGCCGCGGGGTGCGTAATCTGATCTATGAACGGTATCAATTTCTGTGATGGACTGTCGTTGTTCAGGGATAATATCTAGAATTGCTTCGTCCAACCAACGTTCCCACCATTATTATTCCCAAGAATCGCATCATGTACCACTTATACGACTACTGCTTCTAATTTTACCGCACTGCTATCATCAATCGTTCCCATCTAATCCGCCATCTTCATAGATATTATTGGCGTCTGTTTTGTTGTGGAGTGGCGAGAAATAAAGGAAATTGAAAAAGAGAAAGTGAAAGTGAAAGTGAAAGTAGGAGAAAGCGAAAATTAAAGTAGAGATGATCATCTGTTGTCGGTGACAATTACGAATGGAAAAACCGTAATGCAATCCGTCAGATTTCAAGTGATGGGATTAATTGATGCATCTACGAGATAGAAGAACAAGAGAAGAGCATTCGTTATAACATCCTAAAAATGCAAAGTGACAATTTTGTAACCTAATGTTAGTCTTTTGGATTGGCACCAAAGAGAACGATGGTACAAAATAAGAAATAATAATATTACTAATTAAGAGAACCAAGAAGAAGAAGAAGAAGAAGAAGAAGAAGAAGAAATCTTTAGACAATTAAGTGGAAGAGAAGAAGAAGAATTTAAATAACTATGGAAAGAAAAAGATGAAAAATTTAAATAACTATGGAAATAAAAAAAAGAAGACTTTTAATAACTATGGAAAAAAAGAAGAATTTAAATAACTATGGAAAGAAAAAGAAGAAATATCTATGATGAATAGAACAAAAACTGTGTTGTGGGACCTCCCCCTTTTTCCATGATAATGGACTCCACTTGAGTAAACATATACTCCTGTCATAGAGAGATCTGGATACGATCCGTAAGAATAGTAAGAGTACCGTAAGAGGTCCGTAAGTAACCGAGAGATACCGAAGTTACAAAGAGAATACCGCGTCAGTAGTCATAGTAGCACTGAGCTCCACTCAGCCAGAATAGTATTACACGGACATACTAATTGCAGCACGGATTCACTTCAAAGACTTGTATATATATATATTCTTAATTATCGTATTCCTGTATTACTAACCTGCGTTCAAGTTGTATCCTTACGTTTAATATAACCTATTTTTCTATATCAATTATCTGTTTTGTTGTTCATTATATTGCGCGGTTCCTCACCCGAAATCCACAACAAACTGAAAGAAGATAATTCACGGCTTATCAACCTCATTTCACAAACGAATATTGTAATAACAATTTTTTTACATAATGTTTTTCCCGGTATACTATTTAACCCATAGCTGGAAGAAAGAATTTATTCATAATTTTCCTAAAGGTATTTGAGCGTCAATGATTATAACGAACTCGGTGGTAAATCTGTAAAAACAGGTAGCTAAAAGGAAATAATAAGATTTAGACGAGACAAAAACAAAAAAAAAAAGAACAAAGGAGAAAGTCTCAAGGGTGAAGAGAATGACACCATAGTAGACTTTCTACTGAATTAACTCATACGACCGGTTCAAATATTTGAGCATTGCGCATATAAAAAAAAATCGTATATCTAAAAAAAGAAACAATGGGATTTTTAAAACTTGGTGTTATACCTGATATTCCCAAGCAGCCTAGGTACTGACCGGGCTCGACGTTGCATAAATTCGGTGATGTACGGGGTTTCAACGTGATTTGGCCGGAAGCCAGGTTAACTGGAAAAGTCATGTATATGTTGAAGCGGTCCAGAGAACCGACCACCTTTACCGATAGATCGTATGTAGAAGTTTCTCTTCAGATCCTGACCCTGAGGGAACATCTCTTCATCTTGAAAGTTCTGGGTTTGATCGGCGATGGTGAAATTTTACCAATAAGGAAACACACGCATATTAATAATATGTTGATATGGTTGTATCTGTTTATAAACTAATCACATTCAGTCCGAACAACCAATCCATCATTTTGGATAAGGATGGTTGTTTAGATTTATGTTGACTTTTGTACGCCTGATAAAATCTTCCAATATTAATCATTGGCGATTAGCGTCAATTAATGCGCACTAGTTCTTGTATTTTTCTTTGAGTTGGACTAAATTACTGTTTTTATTTCATCAATTCTTCAGTCACGTTTGTTATTTTAGTTGCTAAAAATCACTTTAACAAATGTACTTTGTACATGTGGAAGTCTTTGTCAGTTGGGTCTAAGAATTGTTCTATTTCAACTGAACTGATTTATTGTTTGACTTTACATGTCAAAACATGTTGAGTTAATTAATGTTGATTTTTATATCGCGTACACAGTCAGGATCGAACTCACTGCTAACGTTCAACTCGAATAACCTCGCTAACCACAATCCCACGCCAAGGTGCCTCTTTATTTCAAGTGAGCGAAAAAATCCATGAATAATTTTTATTATTATTATAAACTATTTGAAAAACAAGGAATTTATTAATAGTCTCTAAGGTCCTTTCATCCAACATCTCATGAAGAGAAAATTCGTTAGAAAATGAATTAATCGAAAAGAACAGTAACGAACGACGAAAATGAAGAGCAAAAAAGAGGAAAATACGACAAAATAAGTCTACATATAAATATATATATATATACTAGCAGTATAGCCCGGTGTTGCTTGGTTGCAATGAAAGCTTTAAAATTAATCCATGGTCCTGGAGCTCAGACTCTTTGGACGTTGGTACGAAAGACTAAAAAGCAATAGTTGTTTCAAGTTAAAGTGAAACCGTAGACTGAAAGAAAAATGAATGGATGTAAATTCAAACTTTGATTTCCGCGTATCGATATCAAATAAGTTTTTTCGTCGTAAACTGAAGGCTAAATAAGTCCTCTGAGTAAATGGTATCATGGCTGAGACTAAGAACTACAATTATACCTACTTAGAGCCAAACCCGAAGCAAAAACTAAAATAAAAGGGCTGAAAAAATACAGACATACAGGCAGATAAACAGACACACACACAAACATCTTGCCTTTTATATATATATATATATATATATATATATATATATATATATATATATATATATATATTATCGATTTTTTTCACTATGAAACTTCTGAATATAGTTTCTTATGTCTTTGTCTATGAGTGTATCAAATTTGATTAAAATCGGACCACTCCTTCTATAACCCAATTTTTTCGATTATCGATTCTTGATGTTTAACGGGGGTACCTCGACACAAAATCTAGCTAAGTACACTCGCAGACGCTTTAAGTACAACTGTGTAAATTTTCAAGAAAATCGGTTCATCCGTTTCGGAGTCTATAGGTAACGGACACACGCAAACACACACACACACACACACACACACACACACACACAGAGACAAAGTTCCATTTGTAAATTAGTTTAGATTTAGATTTTGAACCACTCTTTTTTATATGACTTGGCACAGGCTATATTCTCTACAAGATGTTGAACGATAGCCGATTCCATATTTGTAGGGGAAGGGTAACACATGTTACCTGGGAACAACAGCAATTAAGAGGTGGTTCCATGCTAAAATATTATAAAATAATTTCTTCTATGTTTCTACAGATTCTTGACAAAGTCCGAAGAATTCAAAGAAATCCAAAGAATTTGCAAGGTTGTCGGTCCTGACTTGCCATTTTGGTTTCTATCGCTATCCTACTTCCTTTCACGTCTATATTTCTGTTTATTATTTTCGTGGTAATTACTTGAACGAGCTTTCCTTGTCAACTTTACGATTTACACATCGATTGCTAGACTAATTTTCTACTTTATGTCATTTCAGGACGTAGTCGATCATGAAATACTACTTGCCCATATCCCTCGTCACTCTTAATATTTTCCTCTTGGTATCTCTCTCAAACGCCGCTCCGCCATCCACCTACTCAAACTCATCAATACGTCTTCTGCTGCTTTCCACTGTCTTTCTTTCCTCTATTCGTTCTGTGAGTATTATGTTCCCCAAACCCTATTTCCTTGTTACGTATCCCTAGAACCTCAGTTGTCTCTTGATGTGACAAGTATAAATTTCCTTCTCGTTTGCATTCTCTCCAAAACTTCGACGTTGCTTATGTTCGATCGACGGTAACCTCGGCATTCTTCTGTAAAACAATATTTCTGTTGCTTCGCGTTTTTCCTTCATCTCTGAAAAGATCATCCAGCATTCGCTGTCATATAAGAGGACAGATATCACATAACAGTCTCGTAATCCAACGAAATCTTCCTGTCACTCACTACTCTGCTTAGCCTTTGAAATGCATCCTTGGCCATGCCAATGCCTCTTCGGATCTCAAAGTTTGAGTTTTGTTTAACGGCATATCAACCAAAAAAGGTGAGGTCTTAAGGTATTTTTTTAATGTTCGGTTATAGTGAAAAGGTTGATTTAGTCAAATTTTAATGATATCTTTTTGTTTTTATTCTTTTTTTATTTTAGAAAACTGAAAATATCTTCTAGCTCTGTATTCAAAAATGTTTTGCTGACAATAATTTTTTCCTTCAAAAATGTGTTATGGTAATAATTTTTTCCTAAAAAATTATGTTGGTAAAATTTTTCCTTTCTATAAAAGTCTATTTTTATTAATATATTTCTATAAATGTGCATTTTTATACTTTCAGTGTTGTGACCCCCTTCCATTTGGAGGCTAACTTTTTGTACATAACTTAACAGGTGCTACCACTCCGGGTCAGGGTGGACCTGGGAATAACTGCAATAATGAGGTGGTTCCATGCTCCTCACAACCTCCCAATCAGAGGCCTTGATGCTGGATGCAGTTTACCGTCATGCCCAGAACCATCTTCGGATCTCAGTGTCGTACATTCTATCATCTGTCAGAATTATTCGCAGGTATTTAAGTTTCTCTACCTGCTTGATTTCAGTGCCCACGACTTGTAGTTGACATTTGGGGACCTCTTTTTCTGATGACCATGCATTACTGTTAAAATTAGTAGATGTATGCTAACAGTTTTTTCTCTCGAACATATCGGCTATGTAAATCTCGTCAGACTTCTTGCTTTCAAATTAAATTAAAAATTTAATTACAACCTCAATTGTTATCTCCTGGCACTTTGAATTATTTAATTTATTGTCCTTTCTACTCAAAAATGTATTCTCAGCTGTTTATCTCAATGTAAGATCCTGTGTCTTAGTGGCGTTATCGTATTGATTGGAGTAAAATTATTACTATTATTATGTTGTAATTTTTCATCATATTTTTATTTCTGTTATGGTCACACTACCTGCCAAGTCTGCGGGAAGACCTAAGGCAGGTCGTGGCGTGTTGTTATGGCACCATTTCATGTTTTTTATCTCCCCTAACATTCTTAGCGTTACACTGACAAAGTTCTCCTTAGAGTGTGGGCTGTTCTTGACAAGACAATGTTTTGTTTTGTATATTTCTTAAGCTGGGGTTTCTATAGATTCTTTCAATGTGTTTTTTCGTTCCATTTTTTATCATTCCAAGTGCACCCATTATCACTGGTACGATTCTTGGTTTCAATTTCCACATTTTTTCTACCTCAATTTCCAGGTCTTTATATTTTGACAGTTTTTCGAATTCCTTGGTTGCTATGTTAAAATCTGCTGAACAGTCCATATCAATTAATAGGCAAGTTTTTTCTTTCTGGTTTTTAACAATAATGTCTGGTCTATTTGCTTCAATTTTTATGTCTGTGTAGATGGTGTAATCCAATAGAATGGTGACATCTTCTATTTCTGTAACCGGTGCTGGGTGATGTTCATACCAGTGTTTGTTTACATATTTCCCAGAGTGTTTGCACATTGTCCAATGTAAATATTGCTCCAATCGATCGTGACGATTTTTATATTCATTTGGGGCAAGAACAGTAGATGGTCTATTGTTTCTTGGTATTTATCACAGAACCTGCATTTTGGATCCACATTATTATGTATAATATTTGCCTGAAAGTTTCTAGTGAAAAGACTTTGGTCTCGCGCTGCAAGAATAAAGCCTTCTGTCTCAGACTTTAATCCAGGTGCAGGTAACCATCGATGAGTATTAACTTTGTCAACACTGGATTTATTAGCACATTCTGGATATCGGCCATTTGTCTTGTTAGTGTTGTTTCATCTGTTCAAGAGCTTTATACTTGGCTTTCTTTTTCATATTGTTTCCCGCAATTTTTATTTCTTGGCTTCTGTTTTGCTTTTCTACAGAATCTACTAAATGTAAATCTTGTTTGTATTTACTGCCTTCTTTCATTATTGAATATTTTTTCTTTTGTTTTCATGTTGTTTAACTAATTGTATCATCCAGTCCTTTGTTGTTTCTATGTATGTATGTTCTTCTTCTTGTATATGCCCTGTCCCTTCAGGACGTAGGCGATCATGGTTCTCCATGTCTCCCTATCCCTTGTGGCTCTTAGTATGTTTGCTCATGTTGCTCCTGGCAACCCCCGTTCCGTCATCCACCTGATCAGACCCTGCAAATATGTTATCCACTGCCTTCCTCTGTTTCTCCTTCCTTCTATCTGTCCAGTCAGTATCATGTTCTCCAGGCTCTCCTTCCTCATTGCGTGTCCCAAGAACTTCAGTTGTCTCTTCCTGATGGTCAGTATCAATTTCCTTTTTGTTGCCATTCTTTCCAACACCTCATCGTTGCTTGTATGCTCAGTCCACGATATCCGTAGCATCCTTCTGTAGAACCACATTTCGGTCGCTTCCAGTTTTGTCCTCATTTTCGATATTGTCCAGCATTCACTGCCGTATTGAAGAACTGACATCACGTAGCAGTCCAGCACTCTTTTCTTTGTTTCTATTGAGATTTTCCTGTGTGTTAGTATTTTGCTCATCTTCTGGAACGCGTCCTTTGCCATGCTAATTCGCCTTCAGATCTCCGTGTCGCACTTTCCATCTCCTGTTAAAACACTTCCTAGGCACTTAAATTTTTGTACTTGCTTGATTCTGATATCTCCCATCTGTATTTGGCATTTTGGGTTGTATCTTTTGCTGATGACCATGCACTCAGTTTTCTTAAAGTTTATTTGTAGTCCCTTTTTGTCACTCTCCACTGCTACCTTCTGTATGAGGTCTTGTAGTTTCCTTTCCGTGTCCGCAATCAGCACTGTATCGTCCGCATACCTTATGTTGTTCAGGTTGTGGCCTCCAATAACAAATCCTGGCGTGTCATCTAGGGTCCTCAAAATATTCTCGCTGTATAGGTTGAACAAATCCGGTGAAAAGACACATTCTTGTCTTACGCCTTTTTCTATCTTTGTGTATCTACTGAGATCGTTACCTGTCCGTATGCAGGCCGTTTGCTGCCAGTAGAGATTCTTTATTATTCTTATGTCTTTCCCGAAAATATTGAGGCTGCCGAGCATCTCCATCAATTCTTTGTGTCGTATCTTGTCGAATGCTTTCGCGTAGTCAATGAAGCATAGGTACAAATCTTTCTTCATTTGTAATGCCCTTTCAGAGAGCATCCTAATCATGAATATGGCGTTCCTTGTTCCAGTGTCCTTGACGAACCCGCACTGTTCCTGCCCTATCTCTGGCCTGATTCTGCTTCTCGCTCTATTCATCAGGATTCTGACAATCAGTTTTGTAA
The DNA here is from genome assembly GCA_037127315.1 of Ascarosepion bandense. NCBI lineage: Eukaryota > Metazoa > Mollusca > Cephalopoda > Sepiida > Sepiidae > Ascarosepion > Ascarosepion bandense. The sequence goes on along the minus strand of JBBBDQ010000895.1, from coordinate 2,012,499 downwards.
TGTGACTCATTAAGCTAATAGTTCTGTGTAGTTTGCACTCGTTTGCACCAGGTTTCTTCGGCAGTGCTATAAATATCGACTTGCATAGGTCGTCTGGTATTATTCCCTGCTATAAATTTCGTTTATTATGTCGGCAATTTTTTCTATGCCATATTCTTCTAAGGCTGTCAGCAGCTCTATCACTATGCCGTCTGGGCCAGGTGCTTTGTTTCTGTTCATTTTGGCCATTGCAGCTTCCACTTCGGATTTTAGTATTCTTGATTAAGACCACTTCCACCTTCTTTACGGGGCATTAATAGACGGTCTACATCAGCCTTTGGATGATGCATCTTATGCTTAGAAAGAAGCTTTCTTGTTTTAGAATCCATTCGTCTGATGTCGTTTAGAGTCCAGTTCAAGATGTTGAAACTATATTGAACAACTGGAATAGCAAGGCTATTAATGGCCATAATTCTGTTCTGAGAATTCAATTCAGTTTTTAATATTAGTCGTAGCCTTCTATAATACTCTTTACGCACTATTTCTTTCATTTTTTATGGTGAATTTACACCTACGTATTGGTAAGCTTCTTCTGACTCTAAATCTTTTACTGTTACAACAGGGTCTAAACTAATTGAGGATGTTTGTTGTAGAGATCCTCGTAAAACTGTCGCTTTAGCACATTTATTCAAATTGAATTTGATTCCAATGTCTTCGCTGAAGCATTTTACAGTTTGCAGAAGACCTTCCAGTTCATTATCATTCTTAGCATACAACTTAAATCATCTCTGTAAAATAGATGGCTTATTTTCTTTTGAGCTATTTTATGACCAAAATTATTATTATTATTATTATTATTATTAATAATAATAATAATAATAATAATAATAATGCACTTTGTGAACAATGCAATTAAAGGAATGAAAACTACAGTATTTGACGATGTTTAACAATATTTTGACAGTATGTCTGTCTTATTCAACTTATGTTCAAAACTTTTATACAAATATATAAATATAAAAATGTATCAAAATATATAAGTCTTTGTACAAACGTCGCTTGTCTTGAGACAACGGCTGTAATAGTAATTAACGCGTCAAAACGAATCCAACGTAGCCAGAGTTGATTACTGAAGACAAGCGATGTTAAGAGAGTAGTATCGATCCGGGGTCGGAAACCTACACCACACGTGGCACGCCAAGTAATTTACAATGGCACGATTTGTTGAACATTTTAAAAAGTCTACTGTTATTCTGTACTGTTGAACATCCCTTCCTATATCTTTCATCTGTTTGAAGAAAATTGCTTTTATTCCTGTGAGCAAATTTTCACTCACGTGAAAGGAGTGTTAAGTCCACAATGAAGTTTCCTAACACCTGAACATTTAAAAAATGTGTATAAAACTCAAAGTAACAAAATATGTTGCCAATATTGAGCAATTGGCTAGGACCATGCAAGGGCAAGGCTTTGATAATAAAAACTTTAAAAGACATTTAAGATTAGTTTATATCTATTAATGTGGTTTACATATTATTTTATATATTACTATATAAATTATATTGTAAAACAGGTATATTAACCTTGACTTGTATAAAAATGCGTATGTTGTTGGCACACTGAATGATTTTGAAACCCTAAATCGGCACATAGCAAAAGGTTTCCGACCTTTGATATGGATACTATACTTGTATCTATCGCTATACCCTCTCCACGTGTAAAATAGGTAGACATACTCGAAATCAACCATCAGATATCTCTCTCTCTCTCTCTCTCTCTCTCTCTCTCTATATATATATATATATATATATATATATATATATATATTGAACTCCGTTAAATCTTGTAGAAAAATTAAATAGCTTTAAGTAATATTGATAAAACTTGACTCATTTTTGAACAAAGTAGGCTCCAGTTTGAATTTCTACATTCGTATTTATTGACTAATCTACGATGTTATCACAACAGCGCTATAGATCTTAGCAATTTCAGACAAATATGTTTGCTGCTCAATATTTAGGATCATTGCAGAAAATAATTAACAATATTTTCTCCCCTTAAAAATAGATATAAAAGTTGTAGAAATATTTATTAGCCGATAAACTTTGGTCAGCTAATGTTTAGCTTCTTCGAGTCTATTTATTTCTTATAAATATTCCTTAGTTCGTTTTCAGTTTTTCTGTAAATCTTTGACCGGGTTCAGTTGTTCGTTGTTGTGGACAAGCTGAATTCTCAAAACATTTTATATAATTTGTTTCTGAACATTCTACATACTTTATACGAGTAACTTCTCTATATTGTAGCAATTTTAAAGTAAATTGAACACACTTGAACCATACGAACAAAGTTTATAAGCAAAATATTAGTAAAAGCTATAATACAACGTTTCCTGTCCACTGACATACTGGCTACTAGAAAGTTAGACGCATCCAAAAACAGCATAAATACGTCACACTCTACTTATGTAAACACATTCTGCTTCTTCTATCATACTAATGCAGTTGATTCGATTGTATTGTATAGAAAAACAAGTATTTTTATGTGAATTTGTTTCGCAAGGTTTTTTTCAAATTGAAAGAAAACAAATACTCAATAATGTGACGTCGCCCTCAGTTCGCTAGTCGTCTGATGGCCTCGACACAGTAGTTTTTCTTCAAGTCGTCTATTATAACGGCGCTCCCCTGTGCCCACGCTGTGAATTCTGATCCAAGGAAGACACGCGCGTACATTTGGTTAACAAAAAAAAATACGGCACCAAAAAAATAAATAAATAAATAATAAATAATTTCGATAATGCCTGAATAAGTTACGGAAAGAGTCTTTATATATATGAAAAAAATAATTAGCAAACAGAAACAGAATATAACAGTCGTCGAATTTATATTCTCACAACAAAGCGAAAGTTTTCGTTTAAGAAAAATGTTTGTTCACTTCAATCGGAGCTTTCAAGTTTCCAAGTTTTTAAAATGTCTTATCAAGGCTTTTCACCGGAGCCTTACGGAAACAGCCGAAGTAAGGTGTAAGGTTGGCGGCAGCGGCAGTGAATTGGTCTTGTCTCGTTCGCTCGGCAACGAAAAACTCATACTAGTTTAACTCTTTCTCGGATCTTTCTGTTTCCATACATCTTCAGCCAGAACTCTGTCGAAGGCGCGTTGTTCGACTTTAACTCTTTTAAGTCGGTCGGCGGCAGGCTTCTCTACGTTTCTTTACATTTTCAGCCAGGATTCTATGGTGGGCGACCACTCTTTCGGTCGTGACCCCCAGTTGAGAACACTTTTCTCTCAGTTGTTACATCCCGACTGGTTTCAAGCCCAACTCCAACTGCAGCTGATTTGGCTCCCCGAGGCCTCGATTTTTATGCCTGTCCCAAATTCTCTTGGGAGATGCGGAATAGACCTGTGGTGTCTATGCAAGTTAAATCTTTAACCAATGAGATTACTTCTGCCTCTACATTCGAGGTGGGGTTATATCACTCTCTTGGTTTAACCAATGAGGAAACAATATTTCTGTTGACGTTACTTCCTTTCATCTTTTTCTTCTTGATTCAACTGATTACGTCAACAAATCTAGCTTTTAGCTTGGAAATTTTAATTTCAGTGAGATTACAGTGAGATTCACTTTTATTCCCATACCTAAAACTTTAACCATTTTAATCTCATCAAATTTTCCGACAGTCGTGTTTTGACTACCGCTATTTTTCACTTCCACCGGCCGAAAAAAAAAAACCAAGGCTTCTGATCCATTTTAGAATAAACAATGCAAAAATATATTTTTGCTTTCTATTCTCTTCGATTTCCAACTAGTTTTTTTTTTTTTTTTTCAGATTTTACAAATTTTGTAACAAATCTTATGTTTTTTTAACTCGACACATATTGCGAATTTATAATGTTTTCATCCATGGTAGTATGATCCCAATAGGTATTTTTTTGTATAGTTACACTATGGCGAAGTATTTTTCTATAAGAGCATGTAGTCATTAATTTAATTTTTCTTTTCTTTTTTTTTTGTTAAGTAAATCAGGTTTCTTTATATGATTTAGGAAGACAAGTTTTTCTAATAAGCATAGCTTACGTCTGTCTTCTTTTCCATTATAACATTTAGTTTTAACTACGATATTACAAGAAATAATTAGGTTCTTGTTATTGTTTTTTAATCTCTAACAATATATGGATTGAGTAGTGTTTTTGATGTTTTTCCTGTTGTTTAATGACAATACGTGATTGTGAAAGCAAAATTTCTACACGTTAGCAGTCGATCTAAAGCAAAATTTGACGTCATTATCACCCTAATGAATGCAAGCTCTATAAACAATATTTTCAGACAATCACTGGCTACTCAGTAGGCTGGTCTTGTTTTTTCCGGTAGTTGCAATTTATTTTAGAAGGGTCATTATTATTAGTAAGAGGGTAACTAAAATTTTTCAAGTGGGCCAAGTCTTTATTTGATATTATGTTATTATTTTATGATTATATTTATTTATGTCTATAACGCAACTGTGAGTGAATTTAACATTGTTTTGTTGATTTTCTTTTTAGTGTGGATGCATGGTAAAAATGTTTGTGAATTAAATTCAGGTAAATTTTTTTAATGTTTCTTTGGACATTACGGCTGAAGGGTCGGTTAAATCAAATAATGTTATGTTTACGTGTTTTCTGCTTATTTCTGCCTACTTTGTTTTTAACGGAGTATTCTGAACTAGTGTTGAATTTACTTTTTAGGCCGAGGAGGCACAGTGTATTACTCTCAGGGAGACTCGCTTGGTCCATGCTTATGGGATGCAGGAGAGGTTGCCTGTGATGATTGACAGACAGCAGCTTGGTCTTAGACGCATTAAAATTTACAAGTCACTTCTTTCCCCATTCCACCACTGAGTGCAGATCCCTCTCAAGATCAGCAACGAGGGTCTGTTTGCCCGCCTCACCGGATTTCTTACCGATGAGGGAGTAAATTGTGTTGTCATCGGCGTAGATGGCTATTTGAGACTTGATCACGTCTGGGAGATCAATTATAAAAATAAGGAAGAGCGTCAGGCCTAGGATAGAGCTCTGAGGGACACCAGTGTTTGTACAGTAGGATGTAGAGGTTTGATTGGAAAGATTGAATCAGATCAAACAAACGTCCGGTGATATCATAACCACAAAATAACTGAAAAAGTAAATATAAAAATTAGGTCAGGTTCGTCAGCGTCTAAATATTTAAGCAGATATTTATTTCTATGCTTGCATGTAGTTATTAATTCACTTCTTTTGTTTAATATATTAAGGTTATTCAGACTCTTTAGATGACAAGTTTGATCTATTTACTATTCCATTATAAGATTTAGTCTTCGCGATGTTGTCCGAGGTTATAATTGGGTTTTGGTTCTTGTTTTTTAGTTGCCTAAATATTTGGAGAGGGCAGTGCTGTTTTGTATTTATTGTTATTTAAAGCCAATTTAATCTAGAATCTATAGAATAGAATAGAATCTATTTTTACAATTGTTTTCTGTTGAACCAAAATAAACTTTCACGGCGCCTTCAGAATAAATACTAGCTTTTTAAGTTATACATTTGGTGATACATTGACTGTTAATTGGGCAGATTGTGTTAGGAAAATATTTTCAAGGTTTGTTTTTACCTCAAGTCTGAAAAGTGGGTTAAACCATATGATATTACGGTTGTGTGATCTAGGTATTGGATATGCGTTGTGGTGCAGTGGATATCAGCTCAGAACGCGAAATCGGGGAGCCGAGTTCGAGTTCCAGTTGAATTTCTTGCATTCACTTACGCACAAATATTCTTGAGAAAGATATTAATCCGTCTCTTACCTCAAGTTATGGGTTTAATAACAGGTCTGATTGGATTCTATAACCTTAGCTGGCAACTAGTTTACCACAGAAAGTAACGGCAACCTACTGTGGGATAATCTTCTGCCCAATCAGTCATGCCTCTTTCGAGATATGATCGCCCAAGCGTGTGTCATGTATAGCACCTAACTGTCTTATGTATGTATTCGTTTACCTGCTTTGCTTTTATCAGTGTATAATACTTATATTGTATTTGCTTTTAGTTAATGCTTTAATTGATTTAATTTTACTGTTATCAAAACTAAATTATTGCTAGAGTTAGAAGAGAATCTAAATTGGATAGATTTATGAATATTTTCTAGTATTCTTTGGTGGTGGTTAGAATCTTTGGGGATGTATTTGTGATTGTAAGAATCTTTAGCGTATGGTTTGTATAGGATGTAAGGGCCTCGGCGATGCTTGGTAAACTGGCCTTGTGCCAAACACGTCCGAAGTTCCCACACTTTAAAATATCAGAGTTAAAAATGTTCATAAAGAAAATTAATGTAGGTTTGTACTTAAAATTGTTCAAAGAAAAATGTAAGTAAGTATTTAAAATGTCCACAGAAGTTTAGAGTTCATGGTTTGATAGTAGCAGAATATAAAGTCTTATGTTCCTTTCCCTTTTTGGTAGGTTGTCGACAGGGTGAGAGAAACAGTAAAACAAATAAAGATATTGTACTTAGAGTGTCCGGTTGTTGCTTTTGTTGTCCTTGTTGTTGTTCTTTTCTTTGGCGGCGAATTGAAAATGAAGAAAGGTCGGATGAATATGTCACGTACCCTTTCATCCGGGTTGGCTTCTTGAAATTTCTTTTGTTACATTGCTACAAGGTCCGTCAGCTAACCGCTCCCATGCTGGATTGGAATGTCCTTAAGTAGTGAATCTTGTCATGTGACTGGATCCCAATGGCATTTTCATTCTTTAGGTGACGTCATATACCAATTTTTGATTTCCTATCCAATCAGGATCCAATATTTTACTTTTCACACTGACTCTTGAAATTTTCCTTGGTCTGAGCTTTTCCAAAATGTTTTTAGTCGATTGAATCCGATTTTGCTGGTGTACGATTTTACTTTGTGTGTTTTAGTTAACTGTTGCATGATATAGGATTTGTATCTTGTAAAGCCATTATTTAGGTTAAAAGTTACGTCAAGGAAGTTGATCACTTTAGCGTTTTAGCGGTAGTGATTTTTAGTTCGTGATCTTTATAATTTAATCAAGTTCTTTCTTAGTCGGTCTGTTTGTTGTGGGCTTGTTTTTTTGTTTTTTTTTTCGTAGGAGGATTAATCCGTTCTCTTTGTAAAAGCCGGTGTGTTTTTTATCTCGAAGATATACCTAAGTCTCCAAAATAACAAAATGCCAACCAATTCACACACCTCTACAGAATCAAACGCTCCCATAGCAATGCAAAAATCTGGATTGATTCTTTTGGTCTACAGTCATCCGTCATTAAATAGAATAGTATTTGATAATATTGAAGTCTTGGTCTCCAATTGGCCAGTAGTTTTGCTAAGTTTAATGCATCAGATAATAGTTTTTCAGTAATAGACGGGTAAAAGTTACGAATATCAAATTGTATGATCGTGCATTTCCTTTAACTTTTTTATTTTCGTAAATCGATCAATATATTCCACTGTATTTCTCTACTGATTCAGACTTAAAGCATTTTCGTGTCCTTGAATTCTCATTCCAGAATGATTTTGCTAATTTTCCCGATATATTTCTTAGAAAATTTACGTAATTTGTCGGTTGTTTATCTAATTTTCTTTATGGTTTTTGACTGTGATGAACGCCTGTTGCTTGTGTGGTGTTTCGATACTGTCATCTATTTTACGTTTTGTGGAAATATTTTAGTTTCCTTGTCAATAGACTTTTTCCAGTTAACTGGTGCTTTTTAGTAATTTTATTAATTTCTTTGTGGTTAGCTTTATTGTATACATCGATATAGACGAAATAACGGTTTCCTGTCTTATCAGATTTGACAATGAGATTATCGGATTTATTTATTGTAGACAAGTCTTTTTGCTAATATTTGAGGTTAGAGGTGTTCATGAATTTGATATTATTAATTACTGAGAATAAGTCTTTTTCAAAGTTCATTAGCTGTTCGTCAAACGATGATGTTTTTTAAACGTAAATCTATAATATTCCGTAATCATACTTGTTGTAGTATTTGTTTTCGGATTTTATGTAATAGGGTCAGTTTATTATTATTTTCTACCGCGGGCAAAGATGTTTTTGGTAGAGTAATCCAAGTTAAATGGTTTCATATTAGATAGATAGATATGAACAGGCTTAGATAGATATGAACAAGTTTAGATAGATAGATAGATAGATAGATAGATAGATAGATAGATAGATAGATAGATAGATATGAACAGGCTTAGATAGATATGAACAAGTTTAGATAGATAGATAGATAGATAGATAGATAGATAGATAGATAGATAGATAGATAGATAGATAGATATGAAAAGACTGAGATAGATAGATAGATAGATAGATAGATAGATAGATAGATAGATATGAAAAGACTGAAATAGATAGATAGATAGATAGATAGATAGATAGATAGATAGATATGAAAAGACTGAAATAGATAGATAGATAGATAGATAGATAGATAGATAGATAGATAGATAGATAGATAGATAGATAGATAGATATGAAAAGACTGAGATAGATAGATAGATAGATAGATAGATAGATAGATAGATAATTTTAAATGCTCACCTACTTACACCTTTATCTGCTTATAATCTCTGACAGACTTTCTCATGCTCACAATTTCACGGTGTATTTACGGTGTGTCTGTCTCGAGAATAACAGGAAGCCTCCAATGAAGGAAGGAAACAGACAAAGATCATCTACTGTGGATCCGTACTGCGCAGGAAATCAAATTTGGGGAAGAAAGGAAAGGTGGCTCTTTTTGGCATAACTTAGAGACGCAAAACTGGTTTGTATTCAGGATGCGATTTCAAAGGAAATGGGTCTTTTACTTTCGAATTTTTTAATTTTGCCTATCTGCTTGTTTAATTCGGTGAAGAATTATGCTGGGGACGTCAGAAGTGTTTCATTGTTATTTTCATTCGGCCATTAACTTAGACACTGCGTTCAAATTTCGTTCATTTTCGGAGACATGAACTGATTTTGAATGTATATTAAAAAAACAAAATGGTTTCATTAAAACATATATACAATGAAATAAAACACATTTCTATTTCGATGCTTGACAAAATATTAGAATGTATGAAATATTTATTCGTTTTTTTTTACAAACTTTTATGTTTTATCTTTACTTACACACATGAAGTAAGCTAAAAATATCTATAACTTCACTCGGGCAAAGGAGCCTTAGGAACGGAAGAAAAACTGTCAAGTGCCACAAGAGAAAGGAAGCTGCGGAAAGCCAATGATCGTCTATACCGTGAAAAATATGACAAAAGAAGACATTATGGTGTATTTTCTGTATTTTATTCTTTAATGCATTTTAATAATATTTGATCAATAAGAATCCATTTCAAGCCTACAAACAAATAAATTTTAGTTTTTAATATATAATACAACAAAAAAGTAATCTAAATTTACAAATGCATGTACAGCAGACAGTCAGTTAAGTGCCATAAGTGATACACGCTTGGGCGATCATGTCTCTTAAGAGACACCACTGACTGGGCAGAAAATTATCTCGCAGTAGGTTGCCATTACTTTCTGTGGTTGACAGCCAAGGATATAGAACTCAATATGTCCTGTTATTTAGCCCATAACTGGAGGGAAGAGACTTATTAATACCTTTCCCAAGGGTATTTGTGTGTAAGTGAATGCAGGAAATCCAACTGGAATTCGAACTTGGATCCAGGATTTCTTGTTTCGAGTCGATAACCACTGCACCATAACTCACATCCGTGTACGTACATACTTGTAAATGTAGATGTTTTCGATTTGACGTTCCTTACAGTACATTGCGGACTCTTTATTTGTGAATATCATTATAAAATGAAACGATTTTGTAAGTTTAAATAACAAATACAGTTATTCAAAGCATTTTGCGATAGAAGAAAATATGCTAAATTTACAAATGTTTTTTCCGTCTGAATCTATCCTGTACATTTATAAATCTACCATCCGCCCGTGCATTAAATACTGTTGCCATATCTGGTCGGGTGCCCCTGCTATTCTCCTTGGGCTTCTCGACAAGGTACAGCGGAGGGTCTGTAATGTGATCGATACTGACTTGGCAGACCGCCTGCAGTCTCTCGCTCTCACCGGCGCGACGTGGCTTCCCTGTGTCTCTTCTCTATAAATACTTCCATGGCTTCTGCTTCGATGAACTTAGATCACTGGTGCCCCCTAGGTTTGAATTTGCACGAGATACTAGATTAGCAACTAGATCCCACCCTTTTACAGTGAAACCGATAAAATGCAACCGCAACTTCTACTCCAACAGTTTCTTTTCTCGTACTTCCCGACTGTGGAATTCCCTTCCACATGACTGCTTCCCCGACGGCTACAATCTCCAGGAGTTTAAATGTAAGGTCAATAGACACCTCCTAACACACTAACTCGCTTCCATTCTTTCAAACATTCTTCCCATCCTCCAAACTATCTATCACCCCCTTCTGTCATTTCCTATATCTAACCACTCTTTCTATTTACCTTCCCCTATGTAGCCCCAAGCGCAATAGTGGCAGTGGAATGCCTTGCTTGGGGTGAAACGATTAAAAAAAAAAAAAGACGTAGATGTCTGCATCAACAGCTGATTCTGGCTGTTATTGTTATTGTTTTTGTAGTTGATGTTGTAGTTGTTGTTGTTGTTGTTGTTGTTCGATCGCTTTTCAATAAGAAACTGGTTGGGAGTTCCTTGCGCTTTGTTCTTCCTTTCTTTAAGGATTTCAAATGTTTTCATATTTCGTTCCCTAGGATGTATGATGATTATATTAACATTTACTGTAAATGGTTCTAGCCCAATCTCCGACAACTGTGTTCCAGTGTTAAAGTAATCTTAACATATACCTGGATAATTCAATATGTGTAAATTGTATATTGCTGCATGCAAAAATGACTAATTCCTAATAGTTTACGAAATATCCATATAATGTGTAACTGGAGTTACATATATTTTGTCTTCTCACATTAGAAAAAACAATTTTCATCATTCTGTTAATGCTAAATGTAGAAAAGTGTTGTAGACTCAGAATAAGTCCGGAAGAAAACTCGAACTCGGGTATTAGTGAAACATGTATATTTAACGAAAGAACAAATGCAATGAGTGTTACACGTCAGTCTGACTGCCAAGTATTAAACCGGGGTGACTCTACCCGACTCAACTCCACCCCGAGAGGCAAATTCTCCCGGTATTCATAATAAAAGGAAGAGTTCATTATAGTCCAAAAAGGGTAGGTCCCATTACAAAAAGAAAAACAGCTCGAAAGAGAGACATTTGACAAAGGTAAAAAGAATCCAGAAAACTAACTTGATTAATTCTTGAATGTTTTAGGGGTGGGGGTGGAGCAAAATATTTATTTTATGTTTTGTTTTACTTAATTTGTCCGAACAGATACAGTACTTTGATCTGAGTTAAAACCATACAGTGTATTTTTATGATCACAAACAAGCACTAAACATTATTTGTTCAAGCTGACAATAGATATAGTAGATAAGACTAGTAAGTCATTATAAGTAACTTGGTTTTTAAATTGAGAAAAATGTACCTGGCATATCTTTATTCGCCTTTTATTATAATACTGTGGAATTGACCTTCCGATTCTTAATTTAAGCTGCAAGCATAAAATGAGAACGTATTTAATTGGAATATTTAACTAAAATGGTAGTTGGAATAGTGATGTCTCAAAAGACTCATGCGAACAACAGGAAACTTCGATGGATATTCCGAATCAGGGGTGTAAATATATGACTTTACGAAGAGGGTCAGTACAGAAGAATCCCAGGCCCATTAATCAAACACTTTCTGTTGTTCTAGTAGTAGTGGACCATCCATCAGATCTCACTTTAATAAATGATGATTGATACAGCCGCATTTTGTGTTAACACAGTTATTATTATTATTATTATTATTATTATTATTATTATTATTATTATTTCATTTTTCATCATATTTCGATTTCTGCTATGGCCGCACTACCAACCAATTCTGCGGGAAGACCTAAGGCAGGTCGTGGCATGTTATAGCTCCATTTAATGTTTTTTTTATCTTCCCTATCGTCCTCAGCGTTACATAGATAAAGTTTTCCTTCGTGTGTGGGCTGTACTTAATAAGACAATTTTTTGTATATCCCTTAAGCTGAGGTTTCCAGGGATTCTTTCAATTGGTCTGTTGTTTTTCGGATTGTTTGTGTCACTATTCTTAGGTAGAAGAAATGTAATTCCTTTGGCCATCCATGCAGAAATTTTAGTGGGATCGTTAACCATTATTATTATTATTATTATTATTATTATTACATCTATACCTCGGGTTACGTCGTTTCCATTAAAGTTGTTCTCGATTATACGTAGTTTGTCAAAAAAAAATTATATAGATAAATAAAAATCAAGTTTAAGTCATTTTATTCGACTTTACGCCTGTCCGCCACAAATATTGATTTCGTAATATCACAAGATGTGTGCTGTGGTGCTGTGAATGTCGGATCGGAACGAGAAATCGGGGAGCTAAGTTCGAATTCCAGTTAAATTCCTTGGATTCACTTACGCAATAATACCCTTGGGAAAGATATTAATTTGTTCTTCCATCCAGTTATGGGTTAAATAATAGGACTGATTGGGATCAATTGAGAAAAGGTAAACTTCTCATCTCCATAGAATTCTTTCTGTCGCATCGTCCATATCACGACTCGCATAAAACCTAGTAAACACAAGAACACATAGTGCTCAGCTTCATTCAACGTTACCACATTGATACAAATAGAACGGGCCTCAAGAAAAAAAAATAACTTTCATGCAGCATACGAACTTAAACACTTTTAAACATGCATAACGGGACTACGACCTTTCAGTAAAATAAGACGTGAGCCAGAGTGCCTACCCACTCACTGCAGCGACTTCAGTAATGAGAATTTCCAAAGCCCAGTAAATAAAGTTTTTTGTCGTCTCAGTAGACCTTTCGCATCAGCAGGCAGACGAGGGATGGCTTATACTAAGTGAGGCTTTTCAATCGAGGCACCCAAGGACATTTGGAACAAACCTCACCAATCAGACGATCTTGAACGGGCTCCATCTCTAACACCTGATATTATGTCTTAAAGAAAAATGCCTAGACGTCACTCGTGTTGGAACTTGAGAACTAACCATCATTCACGATAGAGAAAGCAACCGCCTCGGGGTAAACGTTGGGCCTCTTCATCGCACGAGCACACACTTCCAAGGGACGGGAAATTCTTACTGGCGTCTTCCAGAATTTGCCATTCTGATCCGCTTGCGAACGCATTCGGTCTAAAAACGCGATGCGATGCGTATATTTTACGAATCTCAATGCTATTAATATCCAGATCAGAAAGGTGGAGGCAAAAGATGTTTTGACATACCTTGGGAGCCTTTCCTCCCAACTAGTAGGAGAACAAGGCCCTAACTAAAAGCACGTAGAATCGGTAAAGAAGAATTGGGGAGATGTGCGAAACACACACTTCCACCTTCCCCTTTAAAGAAAAGATTCTTTCGCAACCACAGACGAACTGAGCACTTGACTTTCTGACCTAACCCCCGATAAATTCATTTCCAGCAAGAGAACAGGGCAGAACCAAGTATCTTGACCGGTCCGTTCGTTTAGAAGACATGCATGGGCAGAGAAACTGCAAACAAACAGACTTACTGCGATTGATTTTGGCTCTCGTCGCCGTCTCGTATTCTCTGGTCTCTTTGCCGACTTCATCAGTCTCCGCCCTGCTCGACACAAGAACCGAAATTTCCTCAGTATTGACGGAGTAATTGACCAAGGTGGTATCACCAGGTAGAGAAACCGCGAAGTACCGGATTCGCCTTTAACTTGCGAAGGAAAGGCTCCTACGCAAGGACGTAATGATAAGGCAAAATAGAACAACCTTGAAGAATAAAGCGTGACAACTCGAAAGACTCCGATCGTACACCTTCCAATAGTCAATAATCATCTACTATCTCACGAACCTGCTTCCCCCACCTCTCTCTCGCTCTCTCTCCCCCTCTCTCTCACTCATGCTTCATTCTTCGTCCACTCCCCTCTCATCAGTATTCTCATCCTTCTCCTACCCTCTTTCTGACACCCCCTGTAACCTGTCACTGTGTCTCATAATTTACTTCCTATGTAACCCCCTGCTCAACAGTAGCAGTAAAATGCCTTGCTTGGGTGCGACATGATTATAAAAAAAAGGTGCAACAGGGGACGGTACAGTCGGATCCAACTGTAAAAGTTCAACGCAAAGCCGGCGGCCGAAAAGACAGCCACCAGAAAACGATGGTCAGCCCTATCGAATGCCTTGAATCGAGCTAAATTGATTAGCTAAGCTTCACTTTCGACTTGTTCAATGATCAAGCGTACCAAATAAAGGTTGTCCTGGAGAGTCTTACCCTTCACAGCACAAGTATGCATGAAGTCAATCAGACTGGACAGGACAGCCTGCAACAGCTGGATAATATCTAATCTAAACTTATTTTTAAATGGAATGTGTGTGTGTGTGTGTGTGTGTGTGTGTGTGTGTGTGTGTGTGTGTCCGTTACCTATAGACTCCGAAACGGCTGAACCAATTTTCTTAAAAATTTACACAGTTGTACTATAAGCGTCTGCGAGTGTTCTTAGCTAGGTATTGTGTCGAGGTACCCCTGATAAATATCGAAAATCGATAATCGAAAAAATCGGGTTATAGAAGGAGTGGTCCGATTTTAATCAAATTTGATACACTCATAGACAAAGACATAAGAAACTATATTCAGAAGTTTCAAGGTTGCAGTTCTTACAATAGCGCAGAAAATCGGTAATATATATATATATATATATATATATATATAAAAGGCAAGATGTTTGTGTGTGTGTGTCTGTGCATCTGCCTGTATGTCTGTATTTTTTCAGCCCTTTTATTTTAGTTTTTGCTTCGGTTTTGGTTCTAAGTAGGTATAATTGTAGTTCTTAGTTTCAGCCATGATACCATTTACTCAGAGGACTAATTTAGCCTCAAAACTTATTTTACGACGAAAAAAAACTATTTGATATCGACACCAGGAAATCAAAATTTGACTTACATCCATTCATTTTTCTTTCAGTCTACGGTTTCGCATTAACTGGAAACAACTATTGCTTTTTAGTCTTTCGTGCCAACGTCCAAAGAGTCTGAGCTCCAGGACCATGGATTAGTTTTAAAGCTTTCATTACACCCGAGCCACACCGGGCTATACTGCTAGTCTTAGATAAAATCTAAATTCTGAAAGTTACCTCTCCCATCCCCACCATTCTTGTTTATGCGTAGTAACATTAGCACACCCCGAGTCAGGCGTTTAGGTATAGACCCTTGCTTCATCCAGTTGTTGTAAGTCAGTTCAAACTAGGGAACAAGAACGGACGACTGCCTCAAATACAGTTCGTAAGTATGACCATCTGATCCCGGATTTATGTCGCGGCCAACCAGTTTCAACGCTTCCCAAAACAAAAGCTTCTCATATGTCCACGTTTGTAGTCACGAACCTCTTTATCGGGTAAAGTGACGCACGCAATATGCGCAATGGAAGCATTTCTAACTTCGTCTGCGCACAGTTTAGCAGCCATATTTGTTGCCGCAGGAAACAGTTCTTTTAGCCCTAACTACAACGGCTTGATTCTTATTGATATGGAAGGAGGCCAGCTCCGCCCGAGCTAAGGCTACTTCCCCGCTATCATGGGATTTAACCACCCAATCAAATTTTACTTCGTATGCCGTTTGTGCTGCTAACCTAATTAGACTAAGTCAACTACAATCAACAACAAATGACCTCACTTTATTTCAATAAATTTCAATAAATCCTACCAACCTCAATTTCTGCTGTGGCATTAGTAGATTTGATAGGAACAATTAGATTAAATCACATATTTGTTTTGTGAAACCGTAACGCTGAAGAATGCATAGAAGATCAACGTGCTAATTCCTGTCAAACGATTTCGAGATATCTAGATCCACATTTCAAGCTTCGCCATTCTTCCTTAGCGCTTGATATACATATTCATTGATAGTCGTTAACACATCAGCGCTAGAACTGGCGAAATGGAAATTCACAACTTTCATTGATTAGAAGTAATGTTTTGAGCGAAGTCATTTTGGGAACAAAGTCACTGAGACGAGGCTTCACGGAACGAATGATCTTACACGCAACTATCATCTAATAATTCTACCAGATAACCCTTGTTATCTCATTATAAAACACTAAGCTCGAAAGCCTATCAAGATAGAGGTGACATTAGAAAATGTCTATATTTTTAAGATGATGTAATGTAATAATCATTTGCACTATTTGCATATTATACTGTTGTTCTCATCATTGCTGCTGTTGTACTCTACGGCCTTCTTCAGGTGATTAGAGTTTCGAAATGAACTCTTTATTTTGTCCAGCGGGGTAGGTTGTTCTAGTTCCAAGAGCTATGCCTCTTCTGGATATTACAATTTCAGTTATCTCCCTTTAACTTAACTCTAAGTTATTGGATACATGCCCCAGTCGATAAAAGTACTGGTTGAAGCAATCCAGTGACCTGAACCAAAGAATTGTGAGTTCAATACCTGGATACAGCAGAGGTGAATAATATCTTGGATAGTTGAGTTAAAGAAAAATAACTGAGACTGAGTCATCCGGAAGAGGCATGGTAGAGAGAACTAGATCAATATATCCCGATAGACGAAGTAAAAGGTTCGGTTCGAAATTCCAATCACCTGAAGAAGGCTGGAGTGTACAAGGGCTGAAACGTCGTGAATATAACAACAAAAATGAGGACAACAATTCGAACAATATAAATAGTGGGAAGCTATATTGTTTGTGTTGGGGATCACCCCTTTTTACTCATAAGGATGGACTCACCTGATGTGTACATATAATACTGCCTATACAGAGAACGGCAGAGTAGTTGTAAAAGGTAGTTGTAGAGTTGTAAGTGGTTGCTTAGTTGGTCAGTAAGTTGGTGCAGGGTAAGTTGGAGTTGTTTGGATATAGACTCATTACTCGGACATACTATTTCACTGCAAGACTGTAATATTTTGATTTCTACTAATAGTATTTTTGATTTGACTCACCCATGTTCCAGTTTGTATTTCTTGTTCAATATAAGTTACATTTTCTATCTTCATATCTGTTTTTGTTATTTATTATTTTGCGTGGTTTCCTAAGTGGAATCCACATCAGTTTGTCCAAGAGAAACTCCTGACAATTAAGATGCTAAACTACTTTAGGATTGATTAGAGTCTCGAATATTTTGCCGAAAGGTGGAAAAAGACTAACAGAACGATAATTTGCTCAGAGGGTCCCCCAGAGTTCTTAAAAACAGGATCTAAAGATGAAGATTTCCAACAAGCTGAAAACAGTAAGCAGCGAAGCAATTGTTGTAGAGTTTAGAGAGAACTGGGGCCATCTCAAACACACATTTATTTAGGAAGACGACTTGGATTCCGTTACATCCGCTTGTCTTGGGGAAATCTAGTTTGGAAATGATGTTTAAAACCAGTGACGAAATTATTTGCATACCGCTCAGTAGAACTTAGCGAGGGGAAACGGGTATGGGTACTCCAGATGAGTCGAGTGTAGAGTTGAAAGAGGTTAGCTCTATTCGTTTTAGTAGATTTGTGTTTACGTAAATAAGTCAATGAGTTTTAATAATTGTAAGGTGATTCCTAATAATAAGTATAATAGCTAATCAATTAATTACCTGATATTACTAATGTCGTGGTGGCATCACCCATTACAACGGATTGAACTCTTCCTACAACTACATATACTTCCCCTCACAAGAGGTGGCAGATCAGAGAGAGAGAAATCAAGAGATAAGAGAGTGAGAGATCCGCAGGAGATCAGCATAAGAAGATCAGCGGAGAGCGATAGGCAGAGATAGCCAAGACTGCTACCGTACGACTATTGCGAGTCCCAGTTATAGTATTACTTCCTAATCCGTATTTATTCATTCTACTAACAGTTTCACGTATTGTATTTTGCTGTGTTTAATATATATTCGTTATTTTCTATTTTTCTTGTTGTTGTATTATTTTTTGCTGGACAGTTAACCGGGTCCACGACAACTGAAAAGTTTTTAAAACTGTTCCATCCATTTGCTCTTTCATTGTAATGTGTATTCTCTTGTATGTTCTACCCCAGGAGTGAAACTCAGTCGCATATGTGCCTATTATAGGTATCGCCTTGACCGAAATAGATACAGATACCATTTTTCATTTTTTTTTCTTTTTAAAAAGAGTTTCAATTTTTACATATTTAAGTACCCAAGTTGAAATAAAGACAGTGGTTACCAAAGTGAAAAAATACCACTATATTGACAAGATGAGTCATTAAGAGCTCTCCCAAAAGACTAGTTTTTTCAAGGATTTCTTACAAAGATTTCTTACAAGCAGAAGGGTCTTAGTAGATTATAATGTAGCGGAACACTGGATCCTGATTGGTCATCAAATCGCAAAATTTGAAATACGTCAGAGAAACGGTTTTTCCACAGCTAAAGAAAAACATCATTCTAGAGCCACCCTACGTGACTGGATTGAATATTTAAGGATGTTCTCTAACCGGTCACGGTGGTCAGTCAGAGGAGGCAGTTTGCTGACACACATCTAAAATGTAACTTACTTCAAATTTACCCGGAGATAAAGTCAGGTCGCACCTTGTTCTTTCTCCTTATCTATTTCAACAGTTACTACTATAACATTTTGTATGAACTCTTGATACCTTGACTTTCTCAATGGACATTAATTTCTACGAAATCTTGTTATTCCTCCTTTAATAAATTTTTATCTTAACATTCAAAATGTATATTTTATTATTCCACTCTACTACACTAATCCACACATTCCAACTGACAACCAACCATTCTGAATATAAAAACCTTCTGATGATTATAACTCAGCATAAAACTTGTAAGCTGTAAGGAGTTCGAGTCTGACACAAGGCCGAACAAAAGAAACATTAACCAGCTCCCCTACACTTCAATAAAATACCAAATCTTTTATATTCTCTAAGATTATGGTTTTATTTTTCTCCTTCATTTCCTCCTTCATTATTGAGTTGCATTCAAGTGATCAAATGTCTCGAAAACGCTGATTTGCTTTGAATACCCAAACTGATTTCTTATCTAACAATTCAATCCGACTCCTGCTGATTGCTATCCTAAGTGTATCTCGAATCCTATTCAGTTTTCTAAAATCGAATTCAATTCCAAGGTCTTCTCTAAAATTCCTCTTTTAATCAATGCTACCGATTTGATTTTGCTGTTCTCTGCGAACAATTTAAGATCATCTATCTCGGTGTAGCGGCCGACATTTTCACTTGCGTTCAGGAAGTAATATAGTTCTTCGGAACTTTCATTGATTAGAAGAAATAATGTTTTGGACGAAGTCATTTTGGGAACAAAGTCACTGAGACGAGGCTTCACGGTACGAATGATCTTACACGCAAATATTATCTAATAGTTTTACCATATGATGTTTGTTATTTTATTGTAAAACACAAAGCTCGAGAGCCTATCAAGATAGAGGTGACATTAAAAAAGGTAATAAAGAATGAGTTGTATATTTCACTCATGTTAAAGATTTAAGTATTATGTTATCGTTATCCTTACCAGTTCTAAGAAGTTTTTTACAATAGGGACAAAGTGACAACAAGTTTGTTCTATACTCTAGAACACTTCTTAGTAGCTTATCTCTTTTCAGCAGCAGTGTTGTCTGGATTGTTTAAATTTTTTCTTTAAAGTTTTATTTGATTTTATTTTGTAAAACTTTTCTGGAATCTTAGGGAACTTCTAGAAGTTCCAATATTTTCCTTCATCTGCCACTATTTTTCTGTTCTCTAGATATGTTGTATCCCGGGAGGGGATAAACAGAGAAAGAATAGTGCAAGAAATAACTCTTAACACTGAGGATATATAAATAGAGATTTATTATACCTCAGTACAATAAACCAAATACGAGTACACCAACGAACAGTTAACACGAATTACAATTAAGAAGGCAATGTCTCTGTATAGGATTTATGCGTCCGTCTTGAGAAGAAGGCTTCCGTCTAGAGACGTCTAACTCTCGTCTAAGGCTGATGGCTCTCGATCACACTCGTGTAATGACGAATAATCTCGTATAGTCACGAACACTTTCGATTACTCTCTAGCACTCTCTAGTTCGTTCCCGTCTAGGTCTTTTATAACCCGGGCCATATTCATTCCTGGGTAGGACAGGATATTACACTACAACAAGATATTTGTCCATTGTTTTTTCTTAAACTGTTGTCTGCTGGAAGAAAGGCTTTATTTTTATCGGGCAATTTTCCTTCTTGTCCCTATTTTAGAGATCTAGTTTACCGGCCTGGACTAGACCACCCTTATGGAACAAGATGAAAGAATAGACATTACGCTCAATTCACACTAACCTAGCAAAGGAGCCGGGTACACGAGCAAGTTGACCTATAATGAATACCGACCATCGAATCGGGAAACACGTAACTTCACCTCCTTATTCATTTTTCAGGAGTGGGAAACAATTGTGATACAGGCGGTTAATTAAACAGCCACCACGAAAAAAATTGATGATAAAAAAAATCTAAAGTAATATCAGACTCCGCAGCCCAAATACTGACAAGTATTAATGGAGGAAGCTAAGATTTTAATTTTAATTTTATAAAAGTTTTAGGTCATTATTCTGCCAACAAACCCGTTTTCTTCTATTTCTATGTGCCCTATCCTTTCAGGACGTAGGCGATCATGGCTTTCCACATCTCCCTATCCTTGGTGGCTCTTAATATGTTTTCTCCTGTTACTCCACGCAACCCACGTTCCGTCATCCACCTGATCAGGTTCTTCAAATATGTCTATCCGCTGCCTTCCTCTGTCTCTTTTTCCTTCTATCTGACTTGTCAGTATCAGGTTCTCCAAGCCCTCCTTCCTCATTGCTTGTCTCAGGAACTTCAGTTGTCTCTTCATGATGCTCACTATTAGTTTTCTTTTCAATGCCATAAAGGACATACAGACATGCAGGCAGATAAAGAGACACACACACAAACATCTTCCCTTTTATATATATACAGATGCACGGTTATTTATATATTTATTTATTTATTTTTGAACGTCAATTTTCTCATGACCTTTTGATCAGCAATTGATCATTATTGCAAGTGAGAATGTTTGAGAATTTACATTAATGATCTAAACATATTTATAAATGAAATTTTGTCTGTGTGTGTGTGTGTCTGTGTGTTTATGTGTCCGTTATCTATAGACTCCGAAACGGCTAAACCGATTTTCTTGAAAATTTACACAGTTGTACTATAAGCGTTTGCGAGTGTTCTTAGCTAGGTATTGTGTCGAGGTACCCCTGATAAATATCGATAATCGAAAAATCGGGTTATAGAAGTAGTGGTCCGATTTTAATCAAATTTGATACACTCATAGACAAAGACTTAAGAAACGATATATTTTTTTTAATCATATCACCCCGAGCAAGGCGGTAACGCCACTGACGTGCAGGGGGCTACGTAAAAGAGAAATCTGGAAACCACATCCTAAACAGGGAACAAGGGATGAGCCTCTTCACCTGGTCAATAGTTGTGGGTGAGGTGTGAACCGGGCGATAGTTTAGTCTATCTACTCCAATTGAAAAAAAAAAAAGAAAAAAAAAAGAAAAGAGTGAAAAGATTTGGAAAAGAGATAGCCGGAAACCACATCCTAAACAGGGAACAAGGGATGAGCCTCTTCACCTGTTTAATAGTTGTGGGTGGAGTGTGAACCGGGCGATAGTTTAGTCTATCTACTCCAATTGAAAAAAAAGAAAAGAAAAGAGTGAAAAGAGTTGGAAAAGAGAAAGCCGGAAACCACATCCTAAACAGGGAACAAGGAATGAGCCTCTTCATCTGTTTAATAGTTGTGGGTTGAGTGTGAACCGGGCGATAGTTTAGTCTATCTACTCCAATTGAAAAAAACAAGAAAAAAAAAAGAGTGAAAAGATTTTCAGAAGTTTCAAGGTTGCAGTTCTTACAATAGCGCAGAAAATCGATAATATATATATATATATATATATATATAAACGGCAATATGTTTGTGTGTGTGTCTGTTTATCTATCTGTATGTCCTTTATACAAATCCGCAATTTTTATCCGATTCTCACCAAACTTCACACAAATATTCTTTAGGCTGAGTTTGAGCTCCAGGACCATGAATTAGTTTTAAAGCTTTCATTACACCCGAGCAGCGCCGAGCTATGCTGCTAGTAATATATAGACGAAACTAATTAATTCGTTCATTCAAGTTGTTTTGTATATAAACGCGACATTGATCAGTAATTCGTGGTATCGTCTCTGGTCATCAGTTTTTGGGATAAAAGAAAATATGCCTTGATTTCGTTATTCTGTTTTGCTTTCGCTTGTGGATGTTAGCGGAAAACAAATCCGCTAGTGTTTTGTCCATACATGGAAAACACACTTCATCAGAAGTTTCGTACCTTGTGCGTTCCCAGAAATATTCGTTTACTTTAGTTCTTTAAAAGATACTTTTTATTCTTTTACGTTCATGTTGTCCATTCCTGTTCATGTGTGTCTGTGTTTTCTCTTCTTAATCCATTCAGCGCTACTTTATTAATTCTTTTCGTTTCCCCCATATTCCTTCATTTAATTATGTTTCATTTTTCTACAGACTTCTTTAATTTCTTAATTTCCCTATAGAATTTTTCCCTGTTAATTTTTTGGCAATTAGTTGTTTTTTGATATCTCTGCATTTTTAGTCCTTTTAGTGGAGCAACTTGTTTTAAGAAACCTTTTACAGTTGGCAAAACATTTTCTTCTTTTACAATTTATTTGCAATTCATTTTTAGCCATTTCCTGCTTTTCACTTTTATTTCTTTTCATATTGATCTTAGCTTGAGAGCTGAATCTTCAGAAATCCAATCTCTTTCACTAGCATGGGACAGGCTAGCCTCCCAGAGAGTAAAATACTACGCCTCCTTGGCCTTACACTCTCGGCGGACCTCAAATGGAATGACTATATTGAATCCATTGCCAAATCTGCTGCTATGAAAGTGGGCTCCCTGTGCAGGGCCCGGAAATTTTTCCCACCTGAATCTATTCTGCACATATACAAATCTACCATCCGCCCGTGTATTGAATATTGCTGCCATATCTGGTCGGGTGCCCCTGCTGCTCTCCTAGGGCTTCTTGACAAGATACAAAGGAGGATCTGTAACGTGGTTGATACTGACTTGGCAGACCGGCTGCAGCCGCACTCACACCGGCGTGATGTGGCTTCCCTGTGCCTCTTCTACAAGTACTTTCATGGCTTCTGCTCCGATGAGCTTAGATCACTGGTGCCGCCTAAGCACGAATTTACACGAGATACTAGATTAGCAACTAGGTTCCACCCTTTTACAGTTAAACAATTAAGATGTAACCGTAAATTCTACTCCAACAGCTTCTTTTCTCGCGCTTCCCGCCTATGGAACTCCCTTCCACAAGTCTGCTTTCCCGACAGTTACAATCTCCAGGTATTTAAATGTAGGGTCAATAGACACCTCCTATCACACTAACTCCCAACTATTCTCACAACACTCTCATCTACCCAACCCTCATTCTCGGTATCCTTACCCGCCTATCACCCACCCTCTGTCATTTCCTATATTTAATCAGCCTTTCTCCACTCTACGTAGCCCCCTGCACAGTAGTGGCAGTGACATGCCTTGCTCGGGGTGGTGAAACGCTTATAAAAAAAAAAACTCTTTTCAAAATAGTGATTTATCTTAATTTCTTGGACTTGCTGTTGTTCTTCTAAGTTTTTGTCCATTAATGTTATGTCTACGGTAGCAGAGCATCTGACTCCATCTTTACACTTTCCTTCATTTTATTTTGGTTTGTTGTTCTTAATTCTTAAAATGTTTGTTTTTATTTCTTCAACATCGTCTCTATTCGGCCCATTTCTATAATTTCTTCTTTGACTTTTTTTTATTTCTGTTTCCTTTTTCAACTTCATTTTTACGTATAGTGCTTATTAATTTTTCTGCTGCCTCCTTATTCAGGGCATCAACTTATATTCTTTCATCTCTTGTATTTGCTATTCTAATATTTGCCAATTCTTATTCGTTATTCACTTCGGTAACGCCACTGATGTGCCGGGGGCTACGTAAGAGTGTAAAGATTAGAGGAGAGAAAGCCGGAAACCACATCCTAAACAGGGAACAAGGGATGAGCCTCTATACCTGTTCAATAAACGTGGGTGGAGTGTGAACCGGGCGATAGTTTAGTCTATCTACTCCAATTGAAAAAAAAAACTTCTGTATATGTCAGATTAAATAAATTGCAAACTTTGTGTTTGCTTATTTTTAATAAAATCCGTTCATACTCACGGATAATCTTTCGCGTATTATAATTGAAAGATGTAAAAAATGACCTCTAACTTTAATAGATGATTTTATTATTCATTTCTCGATGTTCCTATGTACTTTCAGTTTCCTTCCAAGATCATCTTCAGGGATGTGAGTTATGGTAACAAAAAATAACCGCAAAACTGTGTTGCGGTTACTGAAATATTACTGAAAATTCTCTTATAGCTTCAAATATAACGGTTGACAAATTGCTTAGCGTTCATTAGAACGTGAAAATTATCCAAAATGGAATTTTTTTTATGCTGTAAGGTCATGGTCATGCACGTGTTAAAGCATGAAAAAACTGAATATTTGAAGCAAGAAAATTTACAGCAATTTTTAGCAACACAGTTTATAGAAAAGCAAGAAGTCGAAAGAGTGTCCCATGGCGAGAAAGGCGAAACCAAAAGAAGAAAATTTATTATTAAAAAATACATATTGCTATTTAAAGAATTTTTTATTAGTCAAATTCCCATCTTCCACACATTTTCCTGAATAATAATTTTTTTTTAAAATTAATCCTGAAAGAGACATGATTGACTAGGCAGAAGATTTCCCGCAGTAGGTTGGCATTACTTTTTGCGGTAGACTAGTTGCCAACCAGGGGTCTAGTAACTAATCTGTATTTTTTTCTGTCTTTCTCCCTCTCTTTTTCTTCTCTTTGTCGCTCTTTACTTTTCCTCTTTCATTCTTTTTTTCTTCTTTTTACTTTTTCTATTTTTCTATTTACTTCTATTACATGATTCTATCAAAAATGTAAAATACTGAGTTTTCTTTTTAACATGAAACTCACCAGCCAGTGCGTTCACAAATCGGTAATCGGCCTCCAATAGTTTCCCCATTTTTTCCACCAAGTTTGCGACAATTACTCAGACATTTCACCAAAATCTTATTTTTTTCAAGATTATTTGTGCTGTCATCGTTTTGAGTGTGTCATCTCACGCTACTGCGATTGGCAACTCTGCCTACACAGCATCTTTTTATGCAGACGTCAATGTCAGTTAATATTGGCACAATTGTTACTTTGTTATCTATTAAAAGAATCAGCATTCTCTACTAAGTGTTCCAAGAAACAGGTCTCATGATGAACATTTGTTAAACAGAAACAATGATCTGAAATTCGAATAAAAGCCATGATGACTTATTTGTCTTTTTTTTTAATCGTATCACCCCAGGCAAGGCGGTAACGCCACTGATGTGCAGGGGGCTACGTAATAGTGAAAATATTGGAAAAGAGACCATCCTAAACAGGGAACAAGAGATGAGCCTCTTAACCTGTTAAACAGACGTGGGTGGAGTGTGAACCGGGCGATAGATAGATCTATCTACTCCAATTGAAAAAAAAACAAAGTGAGAAGATTGGAAAAGAGAAATCCGGAAACCATATCCTAAACAGGGAACAAGGGATGAGCCTCTTAAACTGTTCAATAGACGTGGGTGGAGTTTGAACCGGGCGATAGATAGATCTATCTACTCCAATTGAAAAAAAAAAACAAAGTGAGAAAATTGGAAAAGAGAAAGCCGGAAACCACATCCTAAACAGGGAACAAGAGATGAGCCTCTTAAACTGTTCAATAGACGTGGGTGGAGTTTGAACCGGGCGATAGTTAGATCTATCTACTCCAATTGAAAAAAAAAACAAAGTGAGAAAATTGGAAAAGAGAAAGCCGGAAACCACATCCTAAACAGGGAACAAGAGATGAGCCTCTTAAACTGTTCAATAGACGTGGGTGGAGTTTGAACCGGGCGATAGTTAGATCTATCTACTCCAATTGAAAAAAAAAACAAAGTGAGAAAATTGGAAAAGAGAAAGCCGGAAACCACATCCTAAACAGGGAACAAGAGATGAGCCTCTTAAACTGTTCAATAGACGTGGGTGGAGTTTGAACCGGGCGATAGTTAGATCTATCTACTCCAATTGAAAAAAAAAACAAAGTGAGAAAATTGGAAAAGAGAAAGCCGGAAACCACATCCTAAACAGGGAACAAGAGATGAGCCTCTTAACCTGTTCAATAGACGTGGGTGGAGTGTGAACCGGGCGATAGACTTCTTTACGCGCTGTGTCCCTTCAGGACGTAGGGGACCATGGCCCTCAATATCCACCTATCCCTTTTAGCCGCAAATGGCGAATCCTGGTAGGTCTTCTAGTTCCCTCGTAATAGCTTCGCTGTACAGGTTGAATAGATCTGGTGAGACAACCCATCCTTGCTTTACATTTCTTCCTATTTTTGTATATAATTTCCTGTTCCTATGCAGACGGTTTGCTGTCATTATAGGTTCTTGATTATCGATTCTCCCTGGGAGCAACACAATACGCCTCCTCGGCCTTACCCTCTCCTCAGACCTCAAATGGAATCACTATATTGATTCCATAGCTAAATCTACTCCTAAGAAGGTTGGGTCACTTTGCCGATCCAGGATGTTTTTTCCGCCTGAATCCATCCTGCATATATGCAAGTCAACCATCCGTCCGTGCATGGAGTACTACTGCCATTTATGTTCAGGCGCCCCTGCCGTTCTCCTCAGTGTTCTCGACAGGTTCCAAAGGAGAGTCTGTAATGTGATAGGTACTGATCTGGCGGCTCGACTACAGCCACTTCCCCACCGTCGAAATGTGGCCTCCCTTTGTCTGTTCTTTAAATACTTTCATGGCTTCTGCTCGGACGAACTTAAGTCACTGGTGCCTCCTCAACAGGTGTTTACTCGTGCAACCAGATTGGCAACTGGGTCCCACCCATTCACAGTTAGGTTAGCCAAATGCAGACGACAATTCTACTCCTGCGGCTTCTTCTCTCGCACTTCCCGCTTGTGGAACTCGCTCCCATATTCTTGCTTTCCTGACGGCTACAACCTCCAGAAATTTAAATGCAAAGTCAATACTCATCTACTAACCACTGGACTCTCCCCACCACCGTATAACCTTCCCTTTCTCTCCACCTATGTATCTGTCATCGCACCTGCATTCTCAGCTTTCTATTGCTCCTTTCTAACTAGTTTGTACTACTCACTCTTTTCTAATTAATCTTTTTACAGTTATGTAGCCCCCAGATCATCAGTGGCATTTAAAAAAAAAAATTCTAACGTCTTTTCCGAATATGTCGCGGTTGCCCTGAATCCTTTACAAATTACTAAATCTTTCAAATACCTCAATATGTATTAGCAATAACAAATTGGTATAGAAGATAAAGACATTGAACATAGAATAGTCTGTGCAAGAGGAAAGATTTGTTCAACCTCACGATTTGTTACGAGACCAATAACATGGATGTTATACACTACCGGCCATAATTATTAGGCCACTCCAAGTTTTAAAAGACATTATATATTTTATACTATTTTTAGTATTTATTGCCAAATGGATAATTCTAAATGAAAATAAAATGCTTCTTTTGTTACTATTACTTTGCAAAATTTTACAAAGCAAGGAAGCAAAGATGAACTCGTCCGAATCACCTTAAATTTTCTTCATTCTTTCATTAATGAAACTGCCATATAGGTAATTATAAATAATTCATTTGATGCACATGTTATTGTGCAATATTAACAAAAGAACTATTCTGTTTTCATTTACAATTATTCATTTGGCAATAAATAGTATAAAGTATATCATTTTTTAAAACACTGGGGTTGCCTAATAATTATTGCCGATAGTGTACATGTAACCAAAGTCGTTCAAAAATAGCTAAATCGTAAACAGCTGCTTTCTCTGATCGATGGTTAAAAATGGCTTTGAGGAAGAGACCTCTGCGAAAACCATCCTTGTTAGCACCTCGTGAACTGGTGTTACACAATCACAAAAAAATGTATTGTACCAGAAAGCAGGAGTTATTACTTGACGATTTTCAACAGCAGTAACAACAAAAGTAGCAAAAAAAAAAAACTCGCGGTGAAAATAAGAACATAACAAAGATGCTGACATTCTACTCCATCTTAAACATAAGGGAACGAAGGCAAGCTCTATCTTTGATAGAAAGTGCAATAACAAGTAAAAGACTGATAAACCTATTTTCTTGAAAAATGCTTTAACAGAAATCTTTTGTAAATTTATCTGTGGCTGCTCATGCTGAATGAAATAAAAAATGTTCAAGCAAATAAAATTAGTTTAAACATTATTTTTAATCGATACTCGTATTTGAGTAGATATTCTGTTTTTAATTAACCAGTATATTTACATTTTTACGGAGTTTGATTATTTACAAGAAAATTTTGTAACGAAAATGTGTGACATTCGAACCTGCGACCCTTAACAAGATAGGGGAAGCCACCAATTGACCTGGTTCGTCTCAGACCGCTTAGCCACGAATGATTCCACAGCCGGATCGAAGTTAAATCAAGCCTTATATACACAACTATCTCTGCTTCGAAATGTATCGTAAGGTAAACAAATGTTACGAAAGATTCCATATATATATATATATATATATATATATATATATATACAGTTTGAGGCAGCAGGTAACTTTCTAAACACATACCGTTAAATATAAAAAACAATGAATGTCTATTATGTTTAATCATGAGCCGTTCTAAACATCGTATTTTCGCTTTAATTTCAGGTGAAACTAAACACGAAAATTCTCAAACATTTGGATAGTTTTTATTAAGTTGGTTCTAAGCTTTCGGTTCATATTAGCCATCTGTAGGGTTTAATACATTCATACCCGCACACACACACACACACACACATGGTCATTCAGCGTTAACGTGATAACCCTAGTTTTTCCCCGCGCTAACGGCATGCCGATATAAGCCGGGAGCGTCACGTGTTACGGCAGTTAGGGTTCCGTCCCGAACGAGAGCAGACATGTTTATTACCTAACTCACACATACACACGCGCACTAATTTCGGGTAGCAATTAATAACGCTAATTTTTATTTCTCACCAGCATGCACACACAACGCTAAAAAACTCCAATTTGAAACAAACATTAACAGTATGTACATTAACTTTATTCAAACTGAACTTGATTCAATTTAATCTTCTATCAAACATTTAATTTTCTCTCCAGACAAAGGGAAAGAATTTTTCTTTCCTTATTTGATTTGCATGCTTTCAACTCGATGTAACCTTTGTTAATATATTGTTGTTCTGGTTACTTTCGCCTTTTCGTGTTTCCTTATTTCCTGTGTTATTGCATGACGCAAGTTACGCCGAGTCGACTCGTAAATCTAAATTAATAATGGACGCTTCGTCCTCTACACATCTTCAGAAAGGTTGTAAGGAGGTTAACATAAAAACATCCAACATCAAAGACGATTGTATCTTTTGGTGATATAAAAAATTTTACAGTAACCAAATAGCAAACGCAGTTCCTAAATTTGTAATGCAGTTCTATGACGTCACACCGCGTAGAGCTCGAAATGTTAACAGAACCATATATGAGAGCCGAAAGCTTAGAACCAACTTAATAAAAATTATCCAAATGTTGGAGAATTTTTGTCTTTATTTTAACTTGAATTTAAAGCGAAAATACGATATTTAGAACAGTTCATGATTAAACATAATAGACATTCATTGTCTCATATTTAACAGTCAGTATATGTTTAGAATATATATATATATTCTAAACATATACTGACTGTTAAATATGAGATATAATAAACGGGCACCTTGAATTCAGTCACTTCCCTCTGTCTTTTTTCCAAATATTTTATGGCAATTATTTTGACGAGCTTTCTTTTCTGCTGCCTCGACATACATGAATTCAAGCATGCTACTAGATTGGCAACTAGGTCTCACGGTTTTACTACTGAACTATCTTGATGCAACTGCCGATTCTATTCTAATAGTTTCTCTCTCACACATTTTATTTGTAGAAATCTCAATTTATTTTTTCCATACTACCCACATCTTTCAAAATGTAAATGCAACGTTAATCTCCATCTTCTGCCTTCTTGGACCCTTTTCCGTTATTGTATTTTTTTTTCTCACTAAAGTTTCTCCATTTTCTTTCACTCCCTTGACCCTCAACGTTCTCTTGGTATTATCTCCTTGATTGGGGTGAAACGGTTAAAAATATATATGTTTGAGTGTGTATGTGCATGTACGTGCCTGCGGGCACTTGTACACGTGTTTGCGTGTGTGTGTGTGTGTGTGTGTGTGTGTGTGTGTGTGTGTGTGTGTGTGTGTGTGTGTGCGTGTGCTGAGATTTACTTCAAATTATACTAAACGAATAATAAGTTCCTTGTACGAAAGCCGTATTAGTCTATAAAAGAACTACTAACAAAATAATTAATTTTCTTCGTAATGATTTGGCACTTGACAAAAATAATCAATGTAAACAATTGATGATAGATGAGAGAAAGACTGATTGCTTTCATATTTAGATATATATCTATGATATACAATAATATTTATTAAAAGCTCATTGAGCGATATAATTAATTTTCATTGATCTTCTATTTGACGTGTCCTTTTAGACATTGGTGATCATAGCTCTAGACAATTTCCTGTTTATTGTAGGTTTTATTAAATACTGTCTTTTTTGTTATTTCTCCTAAAACTTGTTCTGCTAGCCATTCATTCAAATTTTCTAGTTACGCTATGCGCTGTATTCCTCTATCCCTATAACATGTACTGTGAGTGCCAAATTTTCCAAACCTTCTTTGCTTATTATTTACCCTATCATTTTCAATTGACTCTTTCTGATGTTAAGTATAAGTGCCCGTTTCTTTTCATTTTCTGTAACAATTCGTCGTTCTTCACATGTTCTGGCCATGGTGCTCTCAGCATCCTTCTGTAGATCCACATGTCTGTTGAGTTAAGTCTCTTTTTCCTCTATAAAGAGATTGTCCAGCAGGACGACTGGTATTGCTATTCTTTGTTTTTAACGGAATGATTTATGTTCCTTAATACTTTAATTAACCTTTGAAAGACATCTTTCATTATCCCTATGCGTCTTCGGATTACGATTTCATACTTTCAGTCCTATTTTAAAACATTATCCAGATATTTAAATCGTTGTACTTGTTGATTCTGCTATCTTCAATCTATAATCTGTATGTTGGGCTGTTCTTTTTCTGTCAGCCATGAATCTTTTCATCTTGCAATTGATGTCTAGTTCTTTCTTCTCACTTTCCTTCACTAACTTATATTGTTGTTTATTTTCTGTGTCTGCAATGAATACTTTATCATCTGCATATCTTATTTTGTTAAGTTTGCTGCCACCAATAATGAATCCTGTCCTAAAAATCTCTTAGACTCGCCTGATTGTGAAGGTTGAATAAGTACAGTGAGAAGAGACAACTTTATCTTAAAACTCTTTGTATTTCTCAGGCTGAGAATGATATTGTTGCGGGGTTTCCCCTTTTTTCCATGTTAATAGACTCGTCTAAAGTATACATATACTACTGCCATCGTGAGATAACGACAGATCCGTCAGATACCGAAAGATACCGAGGTTTCACGGAGAATACAGCGTTAGTAGTTCATAGTAACTCTGAGCTCCACGCAGTCAGAATATTATTACACAGCACCCGTCAGCTTCCGACGTTGGACTTACTAAACATACTACGGCTTCACTTCAGAGACTTGTATATATACTTTGTATTAACTCGTATTCCTGGATTACTAACCAACGCTCAAGTTTGTATTCTTTACGTTATGCTAATGTTTCTATCTCAAACTAGCAGTATAGCGCGGCGTTGCTCGGGTGTAATGTAAAGCTTTATGGATCTAATCCATGGTCTTGGAGCTCAGACGCTTTGGACGTTGGCATGAAAGACTAAAAAGCAATAGTTGTTTCCAGTTAAAGCGAAACCGTAGACTGAAAGAAAAATGAATGGATGTAAGTCAAATTTTGATTTCCACGAATCGATATCAAATAAGAATTTTGCGTCGTAAACTGAATTTTGAAGGCTAAATAATTCCTCTGAGTAAATTGTATCATGGCTGAGACTAAGAACTACAATTATTCCTACTTATAGTCAAACCCGAAGCAAAAACTAAAATAAAAGGGCTTAAAAAATACAGACACACAGCAGATAAACATACACACACACAAACATCTTGCCTTTTATATATATATATATATATTATCGATTTTCTGCACTATTGTAAGAACTGCAACCTTGAAATTTCTGAATATCGTTTCTTATGTCTTTGTCTATGAGTGTATGAAATTTGGTTAACATCAAACCACTCCTTCTATAACCCGATTTTTTCGATTATCGATTTTTGATATTTATCGGGGGCACCTCGACACAAAACCTAGCTAAGAACACTCGCAGACACTTATAGTAGAACTGTGTAAAATTTCAAGACAATCAGTTTATCCGTTTCGGAATCTATAGGTAACGGACAAACACACAGAGACACACACACACACAAAGTTCCATTTATAAATAAGTTTAGATTCTGCTTGTTGTTCCTTTATTTTGGGCGGTTCTCATTCCCGGGATCCACAATAGATAGATAGATAGATAGATAGATAGATAGATAGATAGATAGATAGATAGATAGATAGATACGATTATTATTCAACATTTAAGATTATTTTTCTTCAATTTCGGCATTAACCTAATTGTACTGCCTATTTACCGCTTGTTCCACTATCATCCACCCTATGTCGATCAATATTCCTATTGCTGTTTCCTTTATTTTTCCAAGAGATTTCTCTAAAAACAGGAACAAGATGAAATACAAACGCCTAATATCTGTTCAATAACCTTTTCTCAACTGTTTATAGATTACCACCTTCTCTCTGAAGTATGATCTTTTTCTATTTGTGTTTTCTCTATCGATCAATTCATCTGTCTGTCTATTAATTGGGATCAAATACAGATCAATTATAGAACAGAGACCGACAGAGTTTAAAGATAAAGATCAAATAGGAAACCTTTATAAATCCAACATGTTTCGCTTTTATATAAGCTTCAGAAAATGATATTTTTGATTTGCTTGATTTTCATTGATTAAACATATTCATATGCCTTTAACTTGTTACGCAGCGTTCGAGTGTATAATTTATGTGTGTAAGCGTATTGTAATTCTAGTTTGTCTCTGCGGGACTTGGATTATAATGTGCATGTACGTGTTTGCGCGTGTGTGTATGTATTAGGCATTATTTATACTTGGAGATTGATCGTATTTTGGTCAAGGAACGTTTATACATTAACACCGGTCTAGCCGTCAACATCTATTTGTCTGAATCTGATGATATCTATCTAGCTCGCTAGCTATTTCAGTCTCTTTATATCTATCTCTCTCTCTCTCTCTCTCTCTCTCTCTCTCTCTCTCTCTCTCTCAGTTTGTTCATATCTATCTATCTATCTATCTATCTATCTATCTCAGTCTGTTCATATCTATCTATCTATCTATCTATCTATCTATCTATCTATCTATCTCAGTCTGTTCATATCTAGCTATCTCTCTATCTATCTCTCTATCTATCTCTCTCTCTCTCTCTCTCTCTCTCTCTCAGTTTGTTCATATCTATCTATCTATCTATCTATCTATCTCAGTCTGTTCATATCTATCTATCTATCTATCTATCTATCTATCTATCTATCTCATCTCAGTCTGTTCATATCTAGCTATCTCTCTATCTATCTCTCTATCTATCTCTCTATCTATCTTTCTCTCTCTCTCTATCTATCTATCTATCTATCTATCTATCTATCTCAATCTATCTTCAATCTATTCTTATCTATCTATCTATCTATCTATCTATCTATCTATCTCAATCTCTTCATTATCTATCTATCTATCTATCTATCTATCTATCTCAATCTCTTCTTTTCTATTTTCTATCTATCTATCTATCTATCTATCTATCTATCTCAGTTTGTTCATATCTATCTATCTATCTATCTATCTATATATATATATATATATATATATATATCAGTCCGTTCATATCTATCTATTTATCTATCTATCTATCTACCTCAGTCTGTTCATATCTATCTATCTATCTATCTATCTATCTATCTATCTATCTATCTATTTTTCTCAATCTGTTCATTATCTATCTATCTCTGCCTGTTCATATCTATCTATCTATCTATCTATCTATCTATCTATCTATCTATCTATCTCAGTTTGTTCATGTCTATCTATCTATCTATCTATCTATCTATCTATCTATCTATCTATCTATCTCAGTCTGTTCATATCTATCTATTTATCTATCTATCTCTCTATTTATCTACCTCAGTCTGTTCGTATCTATCTATCTATCTCAGTCTGTTCACAGTTATCTTTCTTGCTTTATAAATACTTCTCCTCTCCAGCCTCATGTTCGTCCAACAAGGAACACAAGCATATCCTTTGCGTTTGCACATATCCTTCTTCCGTGCAAATTTGTCTGGGTAAGTTTTGAATTCACCTCACTCCACCACAGGTAAATAAGAGAACACACTAAATCTCATAGCCTTCGGTGGCATCCGGTCTAGGTGAAGGACAATTGTTAATTAAAATGTTCCAACAACTAGCTAAATAGCCTGACCAACCAGCAATTGGTCTAATTACTTACTTACACATGAACCTGAGCGGCGTCTATATTAATTCTTTATATATATATATATATATATATATATATATATATATATATATATTCCGTATGTTTCAGAAATGCACTCTAATGTAAATAAAAAAACATTATTATTTCTTAATTTTCTCAAACTTGTTTGCATGTCAATAAATAAATGTTAAATACCAACAAATGCAGTGTTTATTGACTTGCTATTGTAACCTGTTAGGGCCAAGAAGAAAGACACCAAAAGAAGAAGGTAGGTTGAATAAGTGTATTGCAATAACAGAACATATATACAAAATAAGACTGTTATTAATCAGCAGATAGAAATGTCCGCCCGAACTGTCAAGTTACACTGCGTCTCGACTGCCTCCTTTAGGAAGTCTCGCAGGTATTTATAAAGTATTTATAAAGGAGGAAGAGTTCATTCTAATATAGATAGGATATCATAACACTTGCCAACAAGATTAATAGTGAAAATTAAAAAATATTAATGTTTATTGATTTATAATGATTTATGGTTTAAATTAAATTTAATTTAAATTTAAATTAAATATCAAATGAACTTAAATACAATTTCATAAATATTCGAATTTGCTTAGATTTTTGGGACAGAAGGCTCATAAAATATTACAAAATAGAAAAGCGCTCTTACACCCAACGAATCAAAATATATATTGTTCTACCAACCAACTCTATCCCAATTACAATAATAAAGAATTTGTCTAAACCCAACATAAAATTTGTCACAATTTTATCTGAAACAATAAGACTTCATCAATGCATAAAAAATCAAGCCATAACTTAAAGAGGAAATTATTCTGTCATCTAAACTTATTTATAAATGGAACTTTGTCTCTGTCTGTGTGTATGTGTTTCTGTGTGTGTGTCCGTTACCTATAGATTCCGAAACGGCTGAACCGATTTTCTTGAAAATTTACACAGTTGTACTATAAGCGTCTGCGAGTGTTCTTAGCTAGGTTTTGTGTCGTGGTATCCCAGATAAATATCGAAAATCGATAATCGAAAAAATTGGGTTATAGAAGGAGTGGTCCGATTTTAATCAAATTTGATACACTCATAGACAAAGACGTAAGAAACGATATTCAGAAGTTTCAAGCTTGCAGTTCTATCCTTGGATGACTTATTTGACTCCGATATTGGAAATCGATACCCCGATATCCTACGGGGTCTGATCAAAATCAGTTTTTCAGCCCTTTTATTTTAGTTTTTGCTTCGGGTTTGGCTCTAAGTAAGTATAATTGTAGTTCTTAGTCTCAGCCATGATACTATTTACTCAGAGGACTTATTTAGCCTTCAAAATTCAGTTTACAACGAAAAAAACTTATTTGATATCGATAGCAGGAAATCAAAATTTGACTTACATCTATTCATTTTTCTTTCGGTCTACAGTTTCGCTTTCACTGGAAACAACTATTGCTTTTTAATCTTTCGTGCCAACGTCCAAAGAGTCTGATCTACAGGACCATGGATTAGTTTTAAAGCTTTCATTACACCCGAGCAACGCCGGGCTATATTGCTAGTTATAAGTATTGCCAGAAAGAATATATTGGAAAAACCCCAAGAAGTCTAAATAAAGTATAAAGTGAACATAAATGTGAATTTTAAAAATAACAACACATTAGACTCATGAGTTGCTCGTCGTATCGAGAAGGAACACAATTTTGTCACAAATATGCTACTCTTATTTAAATGGAAAATAATTTATTAAGATGAAAATATCTAGAAAGTGCTTTAATCGCTAGTTTAGCCACAGTAAAATTACGCCCAGATTCTTACAACGTTTATTGACAGACAGATTTTTTCTTATCACAATGTGCGATGTTTAATAACAAAGATGATGGAAACAAAACGAAACAAGAGCGTAAATTAAATCGGCTCGATTATAGACCCAAAACACATTCATTATTTTTGTAGTTTTAAAATTGCCACTATCTCATTCGTGCGCTTGTATGTCGCATCACGCAAAACCTTTTTCCACTTTGTCATACATCATTCCTATATATATATATATATATATATATATAGTCGTCCGCAGACAGATCTGTTTCGCTGTATCACAGCTCATCAGTACGGTTAGACATCCGATTACTTTTAGCCAGGATTGAAACCCGGCCGAATTGACCTCAGTCGGCGATTCTACCTCTGATTCATGGGCGCTCGATAGGAGGCAAACTTTTTGCATGTGATATCTCATGTGACCACATGCCAGTAGCTTAGAGTGTTCTAATTCATTACTGAATGAACGATGCGTAGATGCTAGAGTAGCTACTGTTTTTCAAAGTCTACCATTCCTCCAGAGTGCTCAATCAGGGTGTGAGAGCGTAACGCACACACATATATACACACACACACATATATATGTATATGCGTGTATGCATGTATGTGTGTGTATGTATGTGTGTGTATGTGTGTGTGTGTGTATTAGGTCATTAGTGAATATAAATACAGAACTCCTGAAATATTTTGATTATTTACTTTTTTAGTGTAAATTGGTAAAATCGAATTTTCCATTTAGGCTAACTTATTTTCAGAACTTAAATAAATTAATGCTTTTTTTTTATTACCACAGGAGCATAGGGTTACAAAAATGCCATAAATTTAATAATTTAATATATATATATATATATATATATATATATATATATATATATATATATATATTGTAATTTCTAATAACACACCACTCAATAAATCCCGGGCCTAACTACAAAAACAACTTTTACGCAAATTTGATTTTATTCATCAACAGAGTCACCTTCTTGGATGATATACTGATTCAAACGCTTGTCTAACAATTCAATTTTTTTTTTTTCGTAATACGATTTGTTTTTGACCTCAAAATACGCCTCAGTTTCCGATATCACTTCTTCATAGCAGTCAAATCTCTTTCCCTGGAGCATTCTTTTGATGTTTGCAAACAGCCAGTAGTCGCTGGGGTCCAGATCCGGAGAATAGGGTGGATGCGGAAGCAATTCGAAGTGCAATTCATGTAGTTTTGCCATCGTTGCCATCGACTTGTGCCACGTTGCGTTGTCTTGGTGAAAGATCATTTTTTCTTCTTCATTTATGTTCGTTTTTGGCAATTTCTTCCTTCAAAGGAACCAATAATGTTATATAATATTCGCTATTGGTGCTTTGTTGCCTTGAAACAGCTGCCAACAACGCTCTGAATCGTACTTCCTTTCTTGGAGTGAAACGATTATAAAAATTATTGATCTAACCATTACTCTAGGTCGAGATGCCCATAAATGATTTTCTAAGCATAGTTTAGATGTGGCTCAAGTTCGAACTCACTATTCACTCCTAATTTTTCTCGCGAGCTAAATTTGCTCACCATTACAACACGTCGAGGAGCAAACCCGAAATGATTTTCTAAGCGAAGCTTCGATTTTGCACAAAACCGAAAGTACGGGTTAAACAATGAGGATCAAGCTCACTACTCAGTCATAATTGATCTAAGGAAACAAGCTTGCTAGGTATTATACCCCGTCAAAGTGTCCAAATAATTTTCTTTGCAAAGCTTAGATTTGGCACAAGGCAGAGAGCATTGAGCACGCAATGAGGATCACTACTCGGTCGTAACTGATCGCGCGAGACAGGCTTGCTAACTATTGTATCATGTCGAATTTCCCAAATGTGTTTAAACGGAGCTAAGATGTGGTACAAGGCTAAAAGTACGAGCCACTCAGTGAGGATCGAACTCACGATTCAGTCGTAACTGATCTAGCGAGACAAGCTTACTAAGCATTTCCCCACGTCGAAGTACCCAAAAGAAATCGAGAAGTATGCTTCTGTGTGTGAGAGAGATTTTATGTTTGTACATGAGTGAAAGTCGGTATAAGGCAATGAAGCTATGGTGATTTTCTAAGAGTGCGTCTGGTACAAGTTCGAAGGTATGGGCACCAGTGGGGATCGAACTCATTGTTCAGTGGTAATTGATATAGCGAGAGAGGCTTGCTAACCATTGCCCCACGTCAAATTACTTTCTAAACGTGTTTTAGATATGGCACAGGGTCGAAAGTGTGTGGCACCGAATGAGAATCGAACCCACTATTCAGTCTTTATTTATCTAGCGAGACAAGCTTTTTAACTATTATACCAAGTCAAAGTGTGTATGCGTAAAAATCTGCTTTTGTGTGTGAGAAATTGTGAGTGTGAACAAAAAAGTATACGTGACAAAATATTTCTGAAAGAATGTGTGAAAAAGAACGCTTGTTTGTGTGTGTGTGTGTGTGTGTGTGTGTGTGTGTGTGTGTGTGCGCGCGCGTAGGTGTATATGTGAGAGAGCGCGCACGCGTGTGTGTGTGTGTGTGGTGTTGGTAGCTGACTGTGTCAAACGTCGCTCATCGTTTCTTTAAATGTCCCACAAGATGAGATAATGTGTCAGTCGCTGGCATTTTTGACTGACAGGCAGGCGGAGTGATTTGGACAATAAGGACACTGGTGCTCAGGGTTGGGAAACGAATCGGGCGTGGCGCCAATTCCACTCACTTGGTACTAAGCTGGGTGCTGACAAGAGATAATGTCAGGAATTGTGTTCAGAGAGGTCCAAGTGTCAGAATGAGTGAGACGAGTGGAACGTGTATCAGGCAAGTTCACATGCTAATCATTTGCGAACCCGATTCTTGCGACAAAAAAGAAAGAAAGCACATTGGTGAAATCCAAATTTTTATTCAGGTTACCAGAGTTCTACCTTACGGGGAATTTGGTTTAAATGACAGAGCAGCTGACTACCAGCAGTAAGGTTTCAGTCAAACCGCAATAT
This sequence comes from Ascarosepion bandense, assembly GCA_037127315.1. NCBI lineage: Eukaryota > Metazoa > Mollusca > Cephalopoda > Sepiida > Sepiidae > Ascarosepion > Ascarosepion bandense. Next base: position 1,972,895 of record JBBBDQ010000895.1, on the reverse strand, counting down.
CAGAATCTTAAACAACTTATTCTATTATAATTGGGCTTGTCCTGCTATTCGTTAGTTTGCACGACCATTTCGCCCTGCTAATAGATAATGAATTTTTCCGTTTTGATTGCGTGGAAATTGAGGAAAAGACACTAGTCGGTTTCAATAAAAAATCATCTTTCACCAAGACAACGCACCGCAGCACAAGTCGATGGCAACGATGGCAAAACTACATGAATTGCAGTTCCAGTTGCTTCCGCATCCACCCTATTCTCCGGATCTGGACCCCAGCGACTACTGTCTGTTTGCAGACCTCAAAAGAATGCTCCAAGGAAAGAGATTTGGCTCTAATGAAGAACTGATATCGGAAACTGAAGCGTATTTTGAGGCCAAAGACATCGTTCTACAAAAGACATCGAATTGTTAGAGAAGCGTTGGAATCAGTATATCACCCCGGAAGGAGACTCTGTTGATAAATAAAGTCGAATTTTGCCTAAAAGTTATTGTTTTATTAGTCAGACCCGGGATTTTTGGATTGAATTGTTATTAATAGGTTTTGTCTATCTGCTATTTCTCCTAAAACTTGTTCTACCATTCATTCGCTCAAGTCCATCAGGCTACTTTCTTCTGTCCCTCTTTCCCTCTATCCGACCTGTAAGTATCAAATTTTCCAAGCCCTCCTTCCTCATGTTCCAGAAATTTCAACTGACTCTTCCTAATGTTAAGCATGAGTTTCTTTTTTGTGTCCATTCTCTCCAAAATCTAGTCGTTGCTCACTCACATGTTCGACCCATGATATCCTTGGAATCCTAGAACCACATTTACGATCTCCAAAAATTCAAATCAACCGCTAATGCTTACGTTCTGTCCATGTGAATCCTTTTCTTTTCTTGTCCTCTCTTCTCTATAAAGATTTCTTAGTTTCTCACACTCACAGTAACTGTTTGGATCTTAGTGGCTTTATCGCCTTGTTTGAGCAAAATAATCAAAATATTTTTTAGACACAATTTTTTAGATGTACAACGGTTAGCAAAGCGGAAAGTGGAATCTGCTTCTCGAGTTCAATTCCCGGCCCAGTTTGCTGTGTTTATTTTCAAAATTTTTTTTTCATTAACTTTCGATGTAAACTCCTTCTTCCTAGTGACATTTTCATCTTGCTTGGGGTAAAACGATTAAAACAAATACGTGATTGTCGCATTGACGCCTTTCATAAACCCTCTCGTTATTTACGTATTCCATCAAGGGTCTATCGTTTTCTTCTGTGTATCTCTGTTGTGTCAGTATAAAATTAGGCAATCTTACCTTTTTATAAATCTGAAGGCGCATTGGATAGGATAAAGATGCGTTTCAAAAACTAAGCAAAGTATAAAAAAACAATAAACTTTCATTAAATCAAAATCCCTAGGTATACTAATCGGCTTTTTTTCTATAAATGTTTTGAGGACATTGATTCATGTGAGTCCTCCTCATTAGTATCTCAGTCAGTAAGTTATATCTCATAGGTGATACACGCTCGAAAGAGACATGAATGACTGGGCAGAAGATTATCCCACAATAGGTTGCCATTGCTTTCTGCGGTAGACTGGTTGCTAACCAAGGTTTTAGAACCCAATTTGTCCTATTCCCATAACTGCAGGTAAGAGACGGATTAATATCTTTCCAAAGGGTATTTGTGTGTAAGTGAATGCAAAGAATTTAATTGGAATTCAAACTCAGCTCCCCGTATTCGTCGTTCCGAGTCGATATCCACTACGCCACAATGTACATCCGCAACAGTCAGTTACGTACCATATGTGATACACGCTTAGGCGATCATGTCTCGAATGAGACATGAGTGACTGGGCAGAAGTTTATCCTGCAGTAGGTTGCCATTACTTTCTGCGGTAGATTGGTTGCCAGCCAAGGCTATAGAACCAAATCTGTCCTGTTCTGGAACACATAACTGGAGTGAAAAAACGGATTAATACCTTTCCCAAGGGTATTTGTGCTTAAATGAATGCAAAGAATTCAACTGTAATTCGAACTCGGCTCCCCGATTTGTCGTTGCGAGTCGATATCCACTGCACCACAAGGCAAATCCTTAGTACCTCAATCACATGACTTTAAGCGTTTGTTAGATTGGTAAATACGCTTCAACATTTTACATTTAAAATAGCTAGATGTAAGCGTAAGTTCTATTCTAAGTTTTTCTTCTTGCAATTATGGCGTGTGAAATTGACACCTTCTCTCGTCGTATTGAAATCTGTTCTTTTATTCACCTTTTTTCCTCAATAGAGTTTTCTTGTTCTTCCCTATAACTAATTGCATTTTAGTGATATTATTGCCATCTTCATTGAACGTGCCCTTTTATTGTCATTTCTCCTCACTAAAGTCTTCTCATTCTCTTTCAATCCAGTAACCCCTTACAACTGGTGGCATTATCGCCATCTACTGTACGTGATGTCAGTTCTTCAATACAGCAGCGAATGCTGGACAATATCATCGAAAATGAGGACAAAAGTGGAAGCAGCGGAAATGTGGTTCTACAGAAGTATGCTGCGGATATCATGGACTGAGCATGCAAGAAACGATAAGGTGTTAGAAAGAATGGCAACAAAGAGGAAATTGATACTGAGCCTCAGGAAGAGACAACTGAAGTTCCTGAGACACGCAATGAGGAAGGAGAGTCTGGAGAACCTGATACTGACTGGCCAGATAGAAAGAAAGAGAGACAGAGGAAGATAGCGGATAACATATTGGCAGGGATTGATCATGTGGTTGACGGACCGGGGGTTGACAGGAGTAACGGGAACAAACATACTAGGAGCCACAAGGGATAGGGAGACGTGGAGAACCATGATCGCCTACGTCCTGAAAGGACAGGGCACATAGAAGAAGAAGAAGAAGAAGAAGAAGAAGAAGACTGTCTTCTTGAAACCTGTACTTTTATTACCCTTTCTACTCACAATTTTTCATTTCTAGTACCTCTTTTCATCTTTGTTGTATAATCGCCATCTTCTGTTTTCCTGAAAACTTTCATTATTCTTTCTTCTCAATAAAGTCTTCTTATTCCCTTCACTCAGGTAACACCTTTACATCTTAGTGGGATTATCACCATCTCCTGTCTTCCGGAAACCCGTCTCTTTTACTTTCCGTTCTCCTAACAAAATTCTTCTTATTCTCTTTCACTTACCAGTAAAACTCTTTACATTTTAGTGGCGTTATCGCCATCTTCTGTCTTCCCGGACCCTATTCTTTTATTGTCCTTTCCCTTCACTAAAGTCGGGATTTACCCTACTCCCCCACTGGAGCGAGCTGTGACACAAGGTCGGTTTTTAACGTGGGGAACCTGAGCGCATACGCTCTGGCAAATGGTCAAAGATTACCCAGCTACTGCTTACATGGTAACTGGGTAAAAAGCTAGTCTTGGCTGGTCATTGCTTCCACGCCGGCGAGCAGGTACTGAGCATCTGTGAAAATTTTACCCTACTCTCCTACTGGAACGAGTTGCGACACAAGGTCGGTTTTTAACGTGGAGAACCTGAGTGCGTACGCTCGGGCAAATGGTCAAAGATTACCTAACCACTGCTTATGCAGTAACTGGGTACAAAGCTGGTTTTAGCTGGTCGTTGCTTCTCAAAGCTGGTCAAATGCTAGTCTTAGCTGGTCATTGCTTCTACGCCAGCAAGCAGGTAGTGAGCATCTGAGAACAGATACTACACTTGATATTTACCCTACTCCCTCACTGGAGCGAGTTGTGACACAAGGTCAGTTTTTAACGTGGGGACCCTGAGCGCGTAAGCTCAGGCCATTGGTCAAAGATTACCCAACCCCCGCTTACGCGGTAACTGGATACAAAGCTGATCTTAGCTAGTCATAGCTTGTCAAAAGCTAGTCTTAGCTGGTCATTGCTTCCTGGCCAGCGTGAAGGAAGTGAGTATCTAAGAACAGAAACTACACTTTGATCCTGATCTGTTATTTGTTTCCTTATCCTGTCTTAATTATTACTTTAGTACAAAATTCTACTGAACATGAAGTGGAGGAACGGTTATCCATAGTGTGGAGGTACAGAAGACACGGATTAAAAGAGAGAATTCAATACAAGGTATCCTGCCCACAAAATACAACACAAATTTCAAGAAAAGACAACGCAATAAGAAATGTTTGTATAAAATTAGAAAATAGAATATTTAACAACATATATACAGAATAAACAATTTGTGTATTTTTTGAAAAATTTGAAGGGTGGAAAAATGTCTTTTAGATTTAAGCTGATGTGGCTTTGAACAAAAGTGTTTGGCTAGTTTGAGTAGTAATGTTTGTTTGTTTCTTTTTTAAACGTCCTAAATAGTTGGAAAAGGAAAGGGTCGATGAATTTAAAATGAAGAGTGGGTGTGCGTGAGAAATAACCGAAGAGAGGGGAAAGGGTCAAATAGCGATAGTAGTAAGTAGCAGAATGGGTTTGTGTGAAAAGATTAATGAGTCTACTTAACTAATAATGTCTGTGTTCCTTTCCCTTTTCTGGCCGGTGAGAGATGTAAAAGTTTTATGGGCAGCTGAGGATATCTTGTTGTTGTTGCTGTTGTTGTTTTCCTTCTTCTTCTCTTGTATATTGGTTGAGTCAGCGACGGATCTGTCTGTCGGTTTTTTGGCCTCTCTGATCTCTGCGCCTTTCTGACTGTTGACCGGTCAGGGGACTTCTTTAAGTAGTGAATCTGGTCATGTGACCGGCTCCAGCGAGCATATTTGCTTCTAGGTGTGAAAAAACGACATATATGAATTTTCTATTTCTAATCTAATCAGGATCCAGACTTTTGCTTTTCATACTGACTTGTGAATTTTTCTTGGTCTGGGTTTTTCCAAAATGTTTTTAGTCGTTTGAATCCACTTTTACGGGTGTTCAGTTTTACTTTGTGTGTTTTAGTTAGTTGATGAATGATATAAGATTTGTATCCTATAATAGTTAATATTTAATAAACTGACTACTAAGTACGACATAATAATAGAATTGGAAAAATGTATTTCATAGTTCACAGTTGAAAACATAATAACCGAAAACACTTAACAAAATATACAGCCCTTTTTTCATTAATATTATAGATATTCTATTACCCTCAAAGTGAGGGGTCTGTTTTCTATAGTTATGTTAATAGTACTGCATATTAATGGGCTAGATCTGACTAGTCTTTCTTTTCCATTCTGGATTCTAAAAGCGTCTCTGTGATATTTCCATCCTACAACTTCTTCCAAGCAAAGGAAACATCACAAGTTTCTCGTTGTTCTATCACTATTTCTATGGATAATTTTCAGACAAACAACATTCATTAGTTCCACTAGTTTTAATCTACACGGCTATGACCCACCATGTAACGCCAGGTAAATTATAGCGAACCACCCTCATTCCATTTCTGATATGTCCTGGAAAGGGATATATATATTATTCGAAGTAACTAGGTGGTTTAGGAAATGTAACCAGGTATGACAACAACCTAACAAGTAGCTGTAATGAACTGGTACTCGTCGTGGTTGTATGAAGTATGCTTAGGCGTAGGCGTATGCAATAGGCGTAGTCAATAGGCGAAGTTCTCTTTAGTCTGTATTTATGGCTGACACCAGCCAATCATATTACTGTGAGGTGGAACCAAGGTGTATGCATATTCATTACATCACTTTCGCATTCCATTGATTAGATTCCACTCGGACAGCTTCTTTTCACGAACTACTGCTGAGAAACCAACACCCCGATCACTACAATCTTAACCAGTTTAAGTCTAAGGTTAACTGTTCTTTTTCTATATGCCATTTCCCTTCAGAACGTAGGCGATCATGGCTTTTCATATCTCCCTATCTTAGCACGCTTTCTCCTGTTACACCACTCAAACCCTGCTTTGCCATCCACTAGCTCAAGACCATAAATCTAGAATATAAATGTACAGAGAATAGCATGGCTCCAAAATGAGGGATCAGTTTATATATTGATTATAATATAGAATTGACCCCCCATTTTATACCCATATTATAATTACTTATAAACAGTTGGTATATATATTCTTCTTCCATGTGCCCTTTCCTTTCAGGACATAGGCGATCATGGCTTTCCACATCTCCCTATCCCTGGTGGCTCTTAGCCCGCTTTCTCCTGTTACCCCACCCAAACCCGGCTCTGCCATCTACCTGCTCAGGCCTCTCAAATATATAACCCGATGCTTTCTCCTGTCTATTTTTCCCTCTATCTGACCTGTAAGAATCAGATTCTCGAAGACTTTCAGGGACTGCGTCAGCGGTAGATGGGTATTATTTGAACTTTGACGCGAGCGTTCGTGCTCATGCTAAAAAGAGACCTTGTGTCATAACTTACTCTTGTGGGGGAGAGGGTAAACATTCCTTTCTCATTACATGTCCCAAGAACTTTAGCTGTCTCTTCCTGATGCTCAGTATTAATTTCCTTTTCGTTTCCATCCTTTCTAAAACTTTATCATTGCTCACATGCTCAATCCATATTAGCAGCATCCTTCTGTAGAACCCCATTTCTGTTGCTTCAAGTTTTTCCTTCATCTTCGATGATATTGGACAACATTCACTGCCATATTGAAAAACCAACATCACATAGCAATCCAGTACTCTCTTCTTTGTTTCTCGCAAAATTTTCCTATCTCTTAATACTCTAGTCAGTTTCTCAAATATCCATATAAGCTGTGCCTCTATAACACTCTACGTTGAATGGTTATTGTGCCTTATACAGGAGGAACAAAATGTATTTAGACTTACATGAAAACTTAATAATAAGGACTTAACAAAGTATAGCGCCGTTTTATTTTCATGACGTGTAATTTATTCATAGTACATGTTGTGTTCAAATGCAAATCCCATTTTTTTATCGTTTCACCCCAAGCAAGGCGAAACAGCCACTGATGCGCGGGGGGCTACAAAAGAGAGTAAAAGTTTACGCAGGAGAAGAGTGAAGAGAAAGCCGAACCAGTTAGAGGGGATGTCAGAGAAAGGGCAAGAGAAGGATGAGAACACAGGTGTGAAGAGAATTGTGAAGGTAAAGGAAAAAAAAAAGATATACGGGGTGATGTAGAAAGTTCTAGGGTCAAGTGGATAAGAGATGGGAATTGACATTGCATTTAGATTTTTAGAGGTTGTAGCCGTCATGAAAGCAAGTATACGGAAGGGAGTTCCACAGGCGGGAAGTGCAAGAGAAGAAACTGTTGGAGTAGCCCTTCCTCCGTGGGTCACATATAGGGTAGTTAGTAGTCTCCAGAACTGCTTGTCCGATTATGGTTTCTGTCAAAAAGTTAAATCTCAGAAATTTGCAAAATATTTTTACCTTACTAGCCGTTTCCATTTGTGGGTTGTGTGTTTAATATTTCTCTCCCCCTCTGAAAGACGCCACCTTCTTGCCCGTGTCCAGCGTGTACTGACATTTACTTAGGCTTGAATCCCTATCTTATACATAGCATTGATACAGCTGGAGGTTAAACTAACCCTTACCTTGAAGACTAAACTACTACAGAAATAGTAGTAAATACTTCTAACTAATTATAACTTCAGACTTTCTATTCCCAAGTCCACACATCAATTTCTGTTTTGGGGACACCTGAAGTGCCAGGCAATAAACCAAACCCATTTCTCAGGGAGAGGTACCACCTGGGAGTAAGCCCGTTGGGCTTGGACTAATATTCAAAAGATACCAGTCCCAACCAAAAAGTCAGGATTAGTGGTATCTACTAGTGCGCCCAGGTCGCAACAGGATGTGACATAAGTTTGAGGTTTAAATTGTGTCTGTCGACCGCAAAGTGTAAAGATTCCGAAGCCCCTCGGCATTTCCCCACTTTTGGGGAACCACGTGCACTGGGAAATAAACTTAGCTCACTCCTGGGGGAATGGTACTGCCTGGGGAGAAATCCCCACTTGAACTTGGCTAATATTTAAAGACTACCAATCCCAACCAAAAGTCAGGATTAATTCAGCTTCTAGCTGTATCAACTGTTACTTATATGTTATGAATATTTTATTGAAGTAGAAAACATTTTTTTTGTAGTCGATAGAATAATAAAAAAAAAACTTATCTCAACTGCTATGTCTACTAAATTCTAATACAACAATTATAAAAATACTAGCAGTATAGCCCGGCGTTGCTCGGGTGTAATGAAAGCTTTAAAACTAACCCATGGTCCTGGAGCTCAGACTCTTTGGGCGTTAGCACGAAAGACTAAAAAGCAAAAGTTGTTTCCAGTTAAAGCGAGACCGTAGACTGAAAGAAAAATGAATGGATGTAAGTCAAATTTTGATTTCCTGGTATCGCTATCAAATTTTCTGCACTATTGTAAGAACTGCAACCTTGAACTTCTGAATATCGTTTCGTATGTCTTTGTCTATGAGTGTATCAAATTTGATTAAAATCGGACCACTCCTTCTATAACGCGATTTTTTCGATTATCGATTTTTGATTTTTTTTTTTTTTTAATCATCTCACCCCAAGCAAGGCATTCCACTGCCACTATTGCGCATGGGACTACATAGGGGAAGGTAAAGAGAAGGAGTGGATAGACATAGGGAATGTCAGGAGAAAGGTGACAGATGATTAAGGATAGCGAGGATGAGGGTCGGGCAGATGGGAAGAGTGCTTGATAGAATGGGAGCAGGTTAGTGTGTTAGGAGGTGTGTATTGACCTTACATTTAAACTCCTGGAGATTGTAGCCGTCGGGGAAGCAATCGTTTGGAAGAGAATTCCACAGCCGGGAAGTGCGAGTAGAAGTTACGGCTGCATTTTATCGGTTTCACTGTAAAAGGGTGGGATCTAGTTGCTAATCTAGTATCTCGTGCAAATTCGTATTTAGTGGGCACCAGTGATCTAGGTTCATCGGAGCAGAAGCCGTGAAAGTATTTATAGAAGAGACACAGGGAAGCCACGTCTCGCCGGTGGGAGAGAGACTGAAGGCGGTCTGCCAAGTCGGTATCTATCACATTACAGACCCTCCTCTGAACCTTATCGAGAAGCCCGAGGAGAACAGCAGGGGCACCCGACCAGATATGGCAGCAGTATTCAATGCATATTTGATATTTATCTGGGGTACCTTGACACGAACACTCGCAGATGCTTATAGTACAACTGTGTAAATTTTCAAGAAAATCGGTTGAGTCGTTTCGGGGTCAATAGGTAACGGATACACACACACACAGACACACACAGAGAGACAAAGTTCCATTTAGATTTAGATAAGTTTAGATATTTAAAAGTCGACTCTGAAAATCTTCTAATAGCCAGTCATTTCTTTTTATGGCAGTAGTAGATTATTATAATAGTAGATTATTATAATAGTAGATTATTATAATTAGTGCAACCCTAACCCTGTTGGCCAAGGGTTTGCGCGTCGCAATTAGTTGTCTGGTTTGCATTTCGCGTGCATTTTTCATCTAATTAAACTTCATACTACTTCGACTATTGTCTTTCTTCTCATCATTCACTAATTGTGTGCCTTTCGCATGCCAGGACTATTTACTCATATTTGTCAAATTAGCGACACCCGATTCCATAATAGGAACACTGTTTGTCTAATCTTAAATAACCAGCCCTCTCGTCAGCTGTCATCATGTGTTCGCAGGACGTTGTCTTGCGAAAAATTGACGTCTCAAAAGACGTCATCGTTGATGCCTGGATGCCATTCCCCTGTCTTCATTATTTGTGATCTAATGACGAATACGCCGATCAAGGAAACCGTCTTTTCTCTGGATAATATTGTGCAATCACCAACAATCCATTTGGGATGATTCACTAATAACTAAGATGGCATATGTTGCCAGGGCTAATTCAGTGTGAAGAACCTCCTAGTTATTGCTGTTAGTATACCAATGATTGGTGCGTGAAATGAATTCGGCGGGGCTGAATTCAAATCCGGGCCTACTCCGTTGCATTCACTTTCACGCAAATTTCTATAGAAAAGAAATTAATTTATCTCTTCTTCCCCAAAATTATTGTTTATTTGTTTAGCGGCATATAAACTTTTTAAGGGTCATCAAATGCTGAAATTTAAATATCTTGTGGGTATTAGTAATCTCTTTTGCAAAAATGTATTGTTGGTATTTCTTTTTACTATGAAAATATATTGCTGGTATTTTTTTACTATGAAAAAGTATTGTTGGTATTTTTTACTATGAAAGTGCATTGTTGGTATTTTTAAACTTTAAAAATATATTGCTGGTATTTTTACTATGAAAATGCATTGTTGGTATTTTTTACTATGAAAATATATTGCTAGTATTTTTACTATGAAAATGTATTGTTGGTATTTTTTACTATTAAAATGCATTGTTGGTATTTTTTACTATGAAAAACTATTATTGGTATTTTTACTATGAAAATGTATTGTTGGTATTTTTTACTATGAAAATGCATTGTTAGTATTTTTTACTATGAAAAACTATTATTGGTATTTTTACTATGAAAATACATTGTTGGTATATTTTACTATGAAAATGTATTGCTGGTATTTTTCACTATGAAAATATAGTGCTAGTATTTTTTTTACTATGAAAATGTATTGCTGGTATTGTTTCTATGAAAATGTATTGTTGGTATTTTTTACTATGAAAATGTATTGTTCGTACTTTTACTATGAAAATGTATTGCTGGTATTCATTACTATGAAAATGTATTGTGGGTATTTTTGGTATGAAAATGTATTGCTGGTACGTTTTACTATGAAAATGTATTGTTGATATTTTTTACTATAAAAAAGTAATTTCGGTACTTTTTACTATGAAAATACATTTGCTGGTATTTTTACTATAAAAACTTTTGTACTTTCATGGTGTATTCACCCCTGTTTTGAACATAAATATTTGCTTATAGCTGGGACCCTAACAGAAGCTACCACCCCGAGCAATTTTCCCCAAAATATTGCGCGGTAACATCTTAGACTGGATTATCTAGCCTTGAGCGGAAACCAATCTAAAAATTCCAAACCAAGGAGAATGCACAAGAAACCACTCAACTATAACTATCCAGAAAGCATGGTAATTACCATTTAATAAATATTAGGATGCTGTGGAGAACCGTAATCGCAATCGTTTTGAAGAAATATTGACCATAGAAGAACGAGCACGTATAAATAATTGTCCTAACAAGAGTTTAGAGAGATGACAAAAAAATAGTAAGTCATACAAATGACAGGAAATTGTGGAATAACATGAATGCCTACGTCCCGAAAGTACACGGCCCATAGAAGAACGAGCTTGTGTAAATGGTAGTCATAACTAATGTTCAGAGAAAATTATGAAGAGTTAAAAGGACAGGAAATTGTTGCCTACGTCCTGAAGGTACATGGTATTTTTTTTTTGTTTTTAATTATTAACTCCATAAAAAACAGGAAAATATTTTCTTTCCTCACAACTTCCTTTCTGTGTCCTAGTTTTAACTTTCACCTCAACATCATCAAGTAGCTATTGAAGCTTTAGTGATTTTCTATGCATGGTTTAGATGTGGTACAAGATATCCTCACAAGTTCTGTGTAGTGATACAATCTTGCTAACCATTACACTATAGCAAAGTGGTCCTGGGCATGATGGTAAACTGCATCCGGCAGCAAGGCCTCTCATTGAGAGGTTGTGAGAAGCATGGAACCACCTCTTAATTGCTATTGTTGTCAGGTTCACTCTGACCCGGAAAGGTAGCACCTGTTAGAGCCCCAGCTATGGGCAAATAGTTAACCCCCAAACTGAAAAGTATAAAAATAGACTTTTATAAAAATATATAACTTTTTGAAGAAAAAATTATTACAATAACACATTTTTGAAGGAAAAAAATATTCTCAGCAAAACATTTTTATTACAAAACTAGAAGACATTTTCAGTTTTCTAAAATACAAAAGAATAAAAACAAAAAATTTCATTAAATCAATTAAATCAACCTTCTCACTATAACCAAACATGAAAAATAACCCAACCTTTTTGTCATTAAATAACCCAGAGAGGTTGATATGCCGTTAAACAAAACTCAAACTCAGCCTATAGCAAAGTGCCCATATTGAAGGTATAGTGATTTACTTAATTATAACTTAGATGCGACACCAGACCAAAAGCACAAACTGAGGATGGAACTCACTAATCAGTCGTGAATTATTTAGTTTGTATGACGTACTAACCATTGCACCACAGTGAAGTACCCATATTGAAGCTATAGCGATTCATTAAGTGTAGCTTAGACGTAGAACAAGTCCAGAAGCATCCAGCGATGATCGAACTCGCTACTACGTAAATTATTTATTGTGGCAAGCTTGTTAACCATGACGCAACTTCGAGTGCTGATACTGAAACTATAAATAACTGATTTTGTTAGCGAATTCATAACAATGATCCGATACTGAATAATGATTTCAGTTCATTATTATCTCCACCTTAAGGCGGGGGTATTGTATTCTGTCGCGTAGATTTGTTTGTTTGTTTGTTTGTTTGTTTGTTTGTTTCGCTGTCTGTGTGTGGTCAAGATATCTCAAGACCCCGAGAATGGATTCGAATGAAACTTTCAAGGATGATTAGATTCATGACTGGCACAAACTGATTAGATTTTGGGTTCGATCAGCTACGGAATAAAATTTCTGGGTTATTTTTCTAGTTTTATTAATAAAATTAATTTCTCCCTGTTAAATTCTGAATACTGAATTACCTCCCCTATGTCATTTTAAGCGTGCATTTCATTTTTTTTTCTTGTTGTTGATGATGGTGTTGCTAATTCTTTGGGTATCCTACTTCTGTAGGGGCCTAGTAAATTTAAATATCAGAAGGCTGAAGGTTGAAAATATACTGAGATGGATAAAATGTTTCGTTTGTACATTAAAGTAAAGATTTATTAGCAGATTAAGAAAATTGTAAGAAGAAAAATATAAGTGAAATTTCGTTAACTGGACACGATAACATATTTGTGAGAAGAAAAATGTTCATTGAGAAAAGGCATGTAGTGTTTTAGCTAAAATTGTGCAAAGTGAAATGTAAGTATTTAAAATGTTCCACAGAGATAGTAACAGAATGTAAAGCCTTATGTTCCTTCCTCTTTTGATAGGTTGGTGACAGGGTAAGAAAGAAGGTAAAACAAATAAAGAAATTATACTTAGAATGCCCTGTTGTTGTTGTTGTTGTTGTTGTTGTTGTTGTTGCTTTCTTTGGCGGCGTGGAGTAAAAATGAAGAAAGGTCGAATGAATATGTGACACGCCCTTGCGTCCGGGTCGGCTTCTTGTGATTTCTTTTTTTACATTGCCATAAAGTTCGTCAGCTGAGAGCTCCCATGCTGGACTCACTTTGACCGGTCAAGGAATGTCCTTAAGTAGTTAATCTGGTCATGTGACCGGCTCCGGGAGGCATTTTCATCTTTAGATCTGAAAAACGTTTGGTTGACGTCATATACCAATTGTGGGGGTGCAATTTTACTTTGTGTATTTTAGTTGGATGATATAACTGTTGGATGATATAGGATTTGTATCCTATACTTCCATACACTCCTTTGCCGAATCTTACACGTGATACCACAGGTAAATGAGTGTCTTTTTGTTTTGCTTCGTTTTTTTTATTTCGGGACTTTTTAAAAGTACTTTCTATGTGACTGTTTTTGTAAATTTTGATGCAGTCTGTTTTGAATTTTCTTGAACTTCATTTTGAAGAAGTTCTATATTAACAGAGAAGAGGCAAGGTTAGTAATTTTGATTGAGAAATCGGAAAGACGAGTTAAAATTCCAATCGTGTTCATTACATTAACTTACGGAATGTGGCTTCCCTCTGTCTGTTATATCTTCATGGCTTCTGTTCCAACGAACTTAAGTCACTGATGCCTCTGCAACAGATGTTTACTCGTGCAACCAGACTGGCAACTGGGTCTCACCCATTCACAGTTAGATCAACCAAATGCAGACGACAATTCTACTCCTTCAGCTTCTTTTCTCGCACTTCCCGCCTGTGGAACTCACTTCAAAATTCTTGCTTTCCTGACGGCTACAATCTCCAGGAATTGAAATACAATGTCAATACTCATCTCTTAACCACTTGACCCTAGTTCTTTCTACACCACCCTGTATATCCTTTCCTTTCTCTCCACCTTTGCAACTGTCATCACACCTGTATTCCCATCCTTCTCTTGCTCCTTTCTAACTGGTTCGTCTTTCTCTTCACTTTCCTTCTATCTAATCTTATTGTTATATAGCGACAAACAACAAACACGTATATATATAAAAATATGAGTTATATTTTTATTGATGACCGATGGACCGTGTAGCCTAGAGAACAGAGAGTGAGAGAGCGCGCTTCTACTGGGGTTGACGGGGGGGGGGGGTCGTATCTGTTGCTCCTCTGGTCTGGTCTGGCTCTCTCGTCTGCCTCTGTCTCTCTGCCTCTATTTTCGTCTTCTTTCTATCTGGTGGCAGTAATTCTGTTGCCGTGGTAACTAGCTCGTATCAATCTGTTTTGTTGTTTCAAAACAGCAAGTCACTTAAGCACCAAATGACCAGTCTGTTGTATATCAATAAACAACAAACACGTCTGTATATAAAAATATATCAGTGATATTTTTATTAATGACGATGGACCGTGTAGCCTAGTGAACAGAGAGTGAGAGCGCGCTTCCAAGGGTTGACGGGGGGGGTGTCGTCGTATCTGTTCTCCTCTGGTCTGGTCTGTCCGGACTGTCTGCCTCTGTCTCGTCTCTCCGACTGCCCGGCGAATCCGTGTTTTCGCGGTCTTTATATATCTTCCAAAACCGGGACTTGTTTCTTCCGGCTTTGCCTTGATCACGCGACGCCCACGCGACGCCTACGTAATTCTCAGAGTCACCTGTCTGTTTGCCTCTGAGTTATTTCCGCATCTGCCGGAAATAGGGTCAAAGTGACATCCGTTACTTTTCACCGACCGGAAACAACACGGCTTGTATCAGCCTTTCTTGGGTGGGCCAGACCGTTATATTACATTATTACTCTTATGCATCCCCCTAATCCTTTACCCTTATGTAGCCTCCTAATCCTTTTACTCTTATGTAGCCCATAATCTATTTACTCTTATGTAGCCCCCTGTACATCAGTGGCGTTACCGCCTTGCTCGGGGTGATACGATTAAAAAAACAAAAATATATGAACACTTCCATTTTCCTTCCAACAATGGTTAAAATAGCAAGAGAGCCCGACTCCTATAGTCTTGGGAGGCAAATATTTTAGGGGAAGAAAATATTTAAGTCGGATCGGACTGACCTAAAGTGTGTATACATGCGGCTGGCGACTGCATGAGAATTAAAATATCTCACAGAAACACCTAATTTTAATTTGCCCGTCCGGATTAATGCTTTCTCAGTTTACGTTCGAATGCAGTGGGTTCGTTTGATGGGACCAGCTTAATTGACTGCAGTAACAAGCACAATTAATGTTAGAACTCGGTCGTCCAGGTCGAAAGGAATATCTGAGAGAACAAGATTCTCCGATCGAAATTGATCAAACTATGTCTTAACACTGAATGTTTCATCTTCATATTTCCTATCATTGAGTAATTCTTGTTAGAATTCCAGCAGCATATAGTGTCTGATGTAGGTTTTCTTTAAACTTAGTACCTAAACTTTATAAATTTAAGTGCAGTACTAGATTGGCGGATGTACATTATGGGGCAGTGGATATCGACTCGGAACGAAAAATCAGTGAGCCGAATTTGAATTCCAGTTGAATTCATGGCATTCACTTACGCATAAATATTCTTGGGAAAGGCATTAATCCGTCTCTTCCCTCCAGTTATGGGTTAAATAATAGGAGAGATTGGGTTCTATAGCTTTGGCTGGCAAACAGTCTACCGCAGAAAACAATGGTAACCTACTGCGGGATAATCTTCTGCCCAATCAGTCATGTCTCTTTCGGTCGTCTAGGTCGAAAGGAATATCTGAGAGAACAAGATTCTCCGATCGAAATTGGCCAAAGTATGTCTTAACACTGAATGTTTCATCTTCATATTTCCTGTCATTTCCGTTGTTGAATAATCCTTGTTAGAATTCCAACAGCATATAGGGTCTGATGTGGGTTTTATTTAAACTTAGTTTCAAATTCTGCCACATAGGGTCCTGTGGTTTCGCTATCTATTTAGAGAGCCTTGATAAAACCCAAAGAAAAATCAGCAATATTATTATTTCTATCCTGGTGGGTCGACTTCAGTCACTTTCCATCCGTCGTAACGTAGCTTCCCTGCGCCTTTTCTATAAATATTTTTTAGCGAGTTCGAACGAGTTCTTGCTATGGTACCTAAACTTTATAAATTTAAGTGCAGTACTAGATTGTCGGATGCGTGTTGTGGGGCAGTGAATATCGACACGGAACGAAAAATCAGTGAGCCGAGTTTGAATTCCAGTTGAATTCATGGCATTCACTTACGCATAAATATCATAGGAAAGGCATCAATCCGTCTCTTCCCTCCAGTTATGGGTTAAATAATAAAGGAGATTGTGTTCTATAGCCTTGGCTTGCAACCAGGCTACCACAGAAAGCAATGGTAACCTACTGCGGGATAATCTTCTGCCCAATCAGTCATGTCTCTTTCGAGACATGATCGCCCAAGCGTGTATCACTTCTGGCACTTTTCTGACTGACTAGATTGGCAACAAGGCCTCATCAATTTACAGCTGAATTGGTTAGATGTAACCGTATTCTTTATATAAAATCTTAAAGAAAACATATGTAAAAATACTGAATTTTTATTTATTATTTTAATCATTAAATTGTTTTTGCTATTTAATGGTAGGAGTATTTTCTATGTCAATAAAATTCTTCGTTTTTCAAAAAGAGTTAACAAAAATTTATTGTACTAAACTACGCAGAGGGTTATAGGATACAAATCCTATATCATCCAACAGTTAATTAAAGCACACAAAGTAAAATTGCACACCTGCAAAATCGGATTTAACAACTAAAACATTTTGGAAAAATCCAGACCAAGGCAAATTTCTCAAGTTAGTGTGAAAAGTAAAATTGCACACCCGAAAAATCGGATTCAAACGATTGAAAACATTTTGAAAAAACCTAGACCATGTAAATTTCACAAGCCAGAGCGAAAAGTAAAATTCTGGATCTTGATTGGATAGAAAATCAAAAATTGATATATGAAGTCAGTCAAATTTTTTTTCACACCTAAAGAAGAAAATGTCCACTGGAGATGGTCACATGACGAGATCCACTACTTAAACGACATATCTTGACCGGTCAAAACAGTCAGAATGGGAAGAATTTTCAAGCTGACTCGGTCATGTCTCTCCGTTATTTCCAATTTTCTTTTTTTTTCCATTTTTCTCTTTGCCCCCCACCAACAAAAACAAAAAAAACAGCAACAACAGGGCACTCTAAGTACAATTTCTTTCTTTGTTTTACTGTCATTCTCAACCTACCGGAAAAAGGAAAAGAATATAAGACTTTACATTCTGCTCCTATATTCTGTGGACATTTTAGATGCTTACATTTCACTTTGAACAATTTTAACTACAAAACTACATGCCTTTTCTCAATGAACATTTTCCTTCTCCCAAATGTGTTATGGTGTTCAGTTAACGAAATTTCACTTATATTTTTCTTCTTACAATTTTGTCATTCTGTTAATAAATCTTTACTTTTATGTACACACGAAATATTTTATCATTTCACATTTCAACGTCCAACGTTCAACCTTCTGATATTTAAATTGTGAGACATCGGACGTGTTTGGAACAAGGCCAATTTACAAAGCATCATCGAGGCCCCTACAAGGTTTGACGGACAGATGGAATTTCACTGCATTTTCTATGTAGATAGTTTAAGCACTCTTTTTGTTTTTATTCTCCTTAAAACTTTTTCGTTCCTCTTATTTTCTATGACATTTTCATCATTCCCATATAAGGATCTGGAAATATTAATAAAAGAATGCATAGGAATAACGAAAAACGTCTTTCAAAAGCTAAACAAAATTTTACGGAATTAAAAATTTAAAAACAACAAATATAAATAAGGAAAAGAGTCCTGAGATGTTATCTAATAGTAGGTCTTCTGTTTCGCAATGGAGACAACACAATCTCCTCACTGATGAAGAAGAGACTTGAAGCAACATATATAGAACTCTACAGAAGGATGCTGAGAATATTATGGATCGGGCATGTAATGAAGAGGTTTTAAAGAAAAGGGAAATAAAAAGGAAACTTATACTTAACATCAGTTTGGATTTGTTTGTTTACCGGCATATCAACCTCTTGTTGCTCATTTAATGCCGAAATTTTCTTTACATGAATGTATTGCTACTATTTCTTTCAAAAAATGTATAGCTGGTATTATTACTATGAAAATTTATATTGATAAAGTTTAGAAGCCAGTTTTAGCTCTGTCTGTAAACGAAAACTCCTTCTGTGCATAAATTTGTGAATTTTTTCAGTGCTAACAGCTCTTTTGCGATTTGGCTGTAGCTTTTCTGCTAGTAGTAGCGAATACAAAGCAAGTGCGACGACTTTCGTGTTGCCATCAAAATGTTTATGAAGAATTACTGCTCCTATACCATAGTCACTAGCATCTGAAGACAATAAGATTTTTGCTTTTAGCTCGAGGTGCGATAATGATCTAACGTTAGTATTTTCTTGATATCTTCAGACGCATTTTGACACTTATCAGTCGAGTTTTACTTTACACCTTTTTTAAGCAAATTGTTTAATGGAGTTCTCAAATTCTGCATATTATATATGTAGATTTTTTGATAATTGGCTTGTCCTAGAAATTCTTGTAGCCTAGCAACGTTTGTTGGAGAAAGCATACTCTTGATGCACTTGCCCTCGACGGATATGTGTTGAGAATTTTTGCCAATGATTTGTCATAGATACTTGATTTTAAGCAAAACAATTCGCACTTTTCTTCACTGAGTTTAAACCCGAACTTTCTTAATTTTTGAAAAAATAATCTTACACGCTCGATATCTTGTTCCAGATAACCAACTGCAAAATCACAATCAACAAGCATAGTGTCCATACCTTGTTGAAATATGGCTGTAGCCACATTTATCCCCAAAAGGAAGTTGGCTGAATTTATACATTTCTATGAGTATTTTACTGTTAATAACTGTGAAAATTCTTATTCAACTTCTATTTGCAAATATGCCTAAGAAAGATCCAGCTTCGGAAAAATGTTTTTACTGTTTAATTTCGCAAATTTCGTTTAATTTTTTTCGGTTTGGTAATGGGTGGTTAGTTTTTGTTTAATTTAGTTCAAAAATCAGTACAACACGATATATATTTTTTTACATACGCTGCTGACGCTGCCTGCTTGAAAAGATTCTTCTTCTTCTTCTTCTTCTTCTTCTTCTTCTTCTTCTTCTTCTTCTTCTTCTTCTGTGTGCCTTATCCCTTCAGGACGTAGGCGATTATGGCCTGCCACGTCTCCCTATTCCTGGTGGATCTGAGCACACTTTCTCCTGTGACACCACGCAAACTCAGTTCTGTCATCCACCTGATCAGGTCCTTCAAATATGTTATCCGCTGCTTTCTTCTGTTTCTTTTTCCCTCTATCTGGCCTGTTAGTATCAGATTTTCCAAGCCCTCCTTCCTCATTGCATGTTCCAGGAACTTTAATTGTCTCTTCCTGATGCTCAATATTAATTTCCTTTTGGCTTCCATCCTTTCTAAAACCTCATCATTGCTCACATGCTCGATCCACGATCAAGTCTCTCTAATGGTTCGTTGATTTGACCCACGGCTACAAATAGTGGACAATATTACGGTTTAAATACTTGCGTCGATCCTTTGGAACACCGGCGCAACTTATCCAACAGAACATCCGGAAAACATTCTTTCAATTCTTCGTTTAAATTTTCGACATATCTTTCTTTAAACTGGTCACTTGTTCACTTATATTTTTGCAATAAATATTTAGAAGTAAATCCCATTAAACAAATAATTCAATCCAGTCAATAGTAAATAAGATTCTAGTCCTTTTATAACACATAAACTTTTAGACACCTGCTATAAAATAATACGTTGCAAGTAATTTCACCAATAACAAATAATTTCTCATCTGACACTCCACCTGCCATTTTCGAAGTGGTTTTTAATATAGGTTTGTCTGTTTGCTTTCCATATGACTTCATTGATTACGGTGATATTCCTACCAGTGTCTAGCTACGTTTTTACATCCACATTATTAATTTACAGATACACAATTTTTCTTTTCTTTTCTGTAACTATTTTTTGCTTCTCAACGTTGTGTACAATTTTTTTCTGTGAGAACTTTTCCTACATTTAGTTTTAAAATGTCTTTTATGTCTAACTTTTCCAGACTTGTAGCATTTCGAATTTTTAAAGGGACAGTCGTCTTTGAAATGTAAGTATCTGAAACATGGATTAATTTTTCTTTTTCTATATTTTTCTTTGGCTTGTATATAGGCTAATTATTTTACTTTAATTTCCTCCGTATCTCGTCTATCATTTATGATTCGCTGATATTTAGCACATATTTCATGTAGTGTTAGTTTTTGATTCTGTCTTAGTTTCCTTCAGATTCTAACACGTATTTCTGTGTCCTATTTCGCAGTTACCCTTGAAAAAAAATTAAACCTTTGAACATATTTTTCACACTCCTTGTTAACAATTCCAACATATGTGACAAAATCTTAGTCTTCTTTATTCGTCACATTCATACACTTCCAACGAATATTGAATAACGAAAGTTTCTCACTCACATTTTAGCTAGAATATTTACCGTTTCAGCCAGTCAGTCATGAATGTGCATCGTGATGCCGTGGATATCGGCTCGGAACGACAAATCGAGGAGCCAAGTTCGAATTCTAGTTGAATTTCTTGCATTCACTTACACACAAATACCCTTTGGAAAAGGTATTAATTCGTATCTTCCCTCTAGTTATTGGTTAAATAACAGGACAGATTGGGTTCCATAGCCTTGGCTGGCAACCAGTCTAACGCAGAAAGCAATGACAACCTACTGTGGGATAATCTTCTGCCCAGTCAGTCATGTCTCTTTCGAGACATGATCGTCCAAAGTGTGTATTACGTATGGCACTTAACTGACTGACTGAATATAATAGTTGGAAACATAATTAAGGCATCTACTGAGCATAAAGTGGGGAATCAGATTTATATTGTTATGAAGTAATAAACTGATCCCCCATTAATTACTACTTAATAATAAAATGCATTTCTTCCCCCTCTAGCTATGAGTCAAATAACAAGACAGATTGGGTTCTATAGTCTTGGATGGCAGCCAGTCTACCGCAGAAAGTAATGGCAACACACTGCGGGATAATCTTCTGCCCAGTCAGTTATGTCTCTTTCGAGACATGATCGTCCAAAGCGTGTATCACGTATAGCACTTTAACTGACTGAATATAATAGTTGAAAACATGATTAAGGCATCTACTGGGAATAAATTGGGGGATCAGTTTTATGTTGTGTTAAAGTAATAAACTGATCCCCCACTAATTACTACTTAATAATATATTACATCTCTTTCGCCTCCAGCTATGATTCAAATAACAGGACAAATTGGGGTCTATAGCCTTGGATGGCAGCCAGTCTACCACAGAAAGTAATGGTAACCTACTGCGGGATAATCTTCTGCCCAGTCAGTCATGTCTCTTTCGAGACATGATCGTCCAAAGCGTGTATTACGTATGGCACTTAACTGATTGACTTTCCGTTTCTGAAAAGCGAATTTCTCCTGGCAGTAAAAAAATTACAGTATTTTCTTGTTCTACTGGTGCTAACTTTTTCAACAAAAAATTGTTTTTATTTTTGTTTTTTTTTGTGTGTGTGTGTGCTTCCTGTCAATGCATTCTTCTCGGTAAATTTGCTCGTATCTTCTAAAATAAGTAGAAAAATGCAATTTCATGATAAAAGAATTCAGCTATGGCATTTGACGCCGCGTATGGAGTGAAATAGAATTTTCCGTTTTCTTTTTAATTATTTCAATTAACTTTTGTTGTTGTTACTAGTTTTCAAGAACTGCTGTAGTTGCTGTTGCTGTTGTTGCTGTTGTTGCTGTATTTGTTGTGGGATCTCCCCTTTTGCTATGATAATGGATTCGACTCGAGTATACATATACTCCTGGCATAGAAAGTACAGTATGAGAACAGTGACTGATCCGTAACTTACCAATGATACCGAAGTTTAACAGATAATACCGTGATAGTAGTCATAGTAGCTCTGAGCCCCATTTAGAATAGCATTACACAGCAACTGTCAGATTAGACGTGGACATAATAATTCCAGCAAGGCTTCAGTTCAAAGACTTTATATATATATATATATATATATATATATATATATATATATATATATATATATATATATGACTTAACATCAGGAAGAGATAGGTTAAATTTCTTTAGCATATAATGAGGAATGAAAGGCTTGGAAAATATGATACTAACAAGAAAGAATGAAAACCATAGAAATAATACAAACAGCTCATAGCCTATTTAGTGAGCTTGAGTAAATGGATGACAAAACAAGAAATGTGCGTTGTGGTGCAGTGGATATCGGCTAGAAACGAAAAATCGGGGAGCCGAGTTCTAATTCCAGTTGAATTCATTGCATTCACTTACGCGCAAATACCCTTGGGAAAGGTATTAATCCGTCTATTCCTTCCAGTTATGGGTTAAATAACAGGACAGATTGGGTTCTATAGCCTTGGCTGGCAACCAGTCTACCGCAGAAAGCAATGGCAACCTACTACGGGATAATCTTCTGCCCAGTCAGTCATGTCTCTTTCGAGACATGATCGCCCAAGCGTGTTTCACGTATGGCACTTAACTGACTGTTGTAACCCTGTTTAAGAAGTCACAAATAAAAACAGGAACACAGGATTAGTGTAAACAATTTTATTAACAAAATAACTGGTAAAGGTACAATATCCCAGCTTGTTCGTCTAGCTGACGAGCAAGCGGTGTTGGATATCAAAGTCTCTG